>JANAVB010015599.1:10355006-10535608 GCA_029216955.1 Iris pallida
GAAATTTCTATTTTGGAGCTTTGATTTTTGTAGATCTAAGTTATTTCTATTTTCGGATTTTGTATGGTTTGATCTCTTTAAGTTGGATTTTCATGGGTTTTGGTGTTTCCAAGTGGAAGAACATTTAATTCTACCCAAATTGGAACTTTGGAAATCCGAATTTGGAGTTCGGATGGCCAAGTTGTGTTGCTCTGAAGTTTTGGGTTCAACCATGGTGTTCTTGCTGTTTGGAGACGACAGTGAGCAGTGTGCAGAGCTGTTTAGCTTACGCACACTGAGCTGCGTGCGCTCTTTAGCGTGCGTACGCAGACTTAGGTACGCTTCCTGTTGGAAGCGTGTCCCTTGAGCGTGCGTGACTTTTCACCTACGCTGCTCTCCCAGCGTGCGTGACTTTTCACCTACGCTGCTCTCCCAGCGTGCGTGACTTTTCACCTACGCTGCTCTCCCAGCCTGCGTGACTTTTCACGTAAGCTGCCTTGAGTGAGCCTGCGTGACTTTTTACGTAAGCTGCCTTGAGTGAGCCTGCGTGACTTTTCATCTACGCTGCCTTGAGTGAGCCTGCGTGACTTTTCCCGTACGCAGCTTCCCTTGAGCGTGCGTGCTTTTGTGCGTACGCTTTTGATATTTTATCAGATATTATATGCCCATTTTATATCCTTACGCCTTTTGTCCCGAGCATGATATGAGCACTAATGTGACTCCGGAGAACAAAGTGTTCCTACCTGATACATGTACCTGAATGTCCCAGTTCTTGTTCATGCTCGACAAATGACTCGTAACTCCACGTGGCGTATTTGCAATGATGCATTACACTATGAAGGGTAGAACATGTTGACATACTGATTGACATGGATCCTCTTTGGGGTACTCGTACTAAAGTACGACTTTAGGAGGATAATCATGCAGGCCACAACATGTGAGTCCAAGATTTCACCTAGGGTTAAATTAGGCAACTAAACATACTAGATGTATGGGGAGGGCAAAATCCCGAGATCGTGTTACACCAGCCGCCTTGAGATATTGTCTTGACGCGCCGGCTGGTCTCCACGGATACTGTGTCATCCGCAGCGAGCGGATGACTGTATCCGATTAATTCCTGCTATATATTATATGTTTTAGCAAGGTGGCCTTACGAGGGACCTGTGCTCAATCATACATGTCTACGCGAACCCCTGGGTTGGCTAGCCTTGCTGGAAAGATACGACCTGAGGATTTTTTTAAATAACATGATGCGAGGATAACCTCGTCCCACTAGAAACTCGTAGACTTGATTGGCCACGAAAATGACTTGCGTGTATCTTATTACCTTCCGTGAATAACTGAGGGAAGCGGACTGTCATGGTACGTGATCTAACCCATGTTCTTGTTTGATTGTTGGGTTGGTTATCGTACTATCATAGGCTATGGACCGAAGTTATGAACGGAAGACTTATTCTGGTTGTGAAGTGCTACTTCTGTAAATGACTGAGGAACATGGTCTATCATGGTACATAATCCAACCCATGTTCTTGTTTGATTGTTGGGTTGGTTATTGTGCTGCGATAGGCTATCGACCGAAGTCACGATCAGGAGATTTTATTGTTTATACCTTTTTAACTTATGTGAAAGTTATAGAGTACGACACGTCCCGACTCCATGCGGCACCTTTTTGTCCTTGTTTGGTTGTAAGGGTGCCATATGGGTTCGAGGTTGTTGCGCTACCCTATAATAGTTGCATAAGTATTACTATTATCAATCATTCTATTATCTGGGTTTTTTTAATCTTAACTCTTGTGCCCCTTTGGCGGTACTTGCTATTCGGGGCTGACCCCGCTGGTTTTGTTTGGCCAGATCTCGTAGCAGAGCCAGAGGACACGATCTTCCTTCCTGACATCCATGGTGCATACTAGGAGCATGGCGGTTCGGGGACTCGAGTGGGTTTCTTCTCCACCACTCCTGCTTATATTTTGTGCGGCGTTTAGCCACCGGCACCTGTTAGCCGGATTACTTGATATTTTGTGTCAGTACAGAATTGTAAATAAACAGACTGCAGCTGTGTATAATTTTGTACTCCTGACTCTCTGAGATAGCTAAATTATAAAGCTAGTCTCTCATGATCATTTTGATGAAGCGTCAGGGACGCCTTACTGCTTTATCTTTAATGTTCATTTAATTGCTGATGTGACTTGATTGATTGAGACATAGAACTCTGTGGGACCATATGAGACTTGATTGTAGCATGTACCCCTAGTCTCTCGACAGCCACGATCGCCGTATGACGTTACGTACCTCATATGGAGTAGCTAGCCTAGTCCGTCTCCGTATTTCGGTACTGGGGCGTGACAAGGTTTTAGTGGTGGCCCATGCTGGTCTGATTTTCAGACTTGTGGGGTATTACGAATTATTAGGAGTCTCAATCAAAACTCGTTCCCCTTGAAATTCTATTTCGAATTCTCTGTCCTTGCCTTGATCTCTAACCTGACTTGCATCCTCGAAATCAACCTCGTTCGGACTTGATAATCTTATATCTTTCTCTATAGGGGTGCTAATTCATTCTCAGTAGCGGGTGAGGCCCATGAGGAAGAGCAGCGAGAGCATGGCTCGACTGGGCAGCAACAGGGGAGAGAATCTTCCCCAGGACAGACACGAGCAGAAATGGAACCAGAGGCAGTGCAGCCGCAGGTTATTGAAACTCCTGCAGCACCAGCAGCGACGGCAGTACCAGATGCCATAGCACTCCTGGAGATCATCCGGGGGTTTCTTGTCACTAACCAACAGCAACAGACTCAGCAGCAGGAGCAGAACGTGTTGCTGAACCAAGGGATTCAGTTAGCTCTTGAGAGAAGTGTCGGGGCTGACTCGGAAGCATCAGGAAGGTTTCGTTGCTTGAACCCGAGGTATTTTGATGGCACGGAGGATGCCATCACTGCAGATGCCTGGATTCAAGACATCGAAGCCATTCTTGTGGCAGCCAAGGTTCCAGATGATGAGAAGGTTGATCAGGTCAAACTGGTACTTCAGGATCTTGCCCGCGACTGGTTGGCATCAGAAGAAGTTGGTACAAGACGCCCTGTTCGTTGGACCACCTTTAGTGACAGATTCAAGGCCAAGTATTTTGGCGTAGTAGCTCGATATGAGCACCAGCAGAAGTTTATCAGTCTCAAGCAAGCAGGCAAGACCGTAGATGGGTATGCAGTAGAGTTTTGCAGATTGTGCCATTTCGTACCAGCAATGGTGGCAACGGAGCTAGAGAAAGCTATGAGGTTCCAGCAGGGACTTCATTTGGAACTATTACAGCTTGTGGAAGGACACGACTACCAGACGTTTGACGCTGTTTTGACGGCCGCTCGGAGGCACGAGCTTACCCAGCAGAGGTTGGCATCGAGGACAGGAGGTCAGAAGAGATCTCATTCCCAGGTTGGAGGAGGAGCAATACAGCGAACATCGACACCAGCACCCGGTGTACGTATTCATGATGCAGGAGCGCCGCGGAGGACGACCGTGTCAACTAATACAGCGCCAGTTCGGCATCAGCAGCCGAGGAACCAACAACAGCGTCAGGGAGCACCCCAGGACTGTAGATTCTGTGGGAAAGCAGGGAACACAAGGGAGGTGTGTCGGTCAGCGAATGGCTTATGCTTGAGGTGTGGTAGTTCAGACCACCGTGTTTCCACTTGTCCTATGATGCAGAGGCCAGGAGGGCCAGCTCAGCAGTTTCTAGCATTGCCAGCTCCGGTGGCAACCCCGAGTGGAGGGCCAGTATTAGCAGTAAGGCCCCTAGCCCAGCGTCTACCAACGCAGGCTCAGATGTTCCGCCAGGCACAGGAAGCCGAAGGCCCTCAGAGGCAGCAACAGCATGGTCGAGAAAGGCCGCAACAAGGAGCTCAGCGGGGCCAGGGACAGGCTCTCATATTATCCTTGGGAGAGGCTCTAGCGTCTAGTGACGTGGTGGCAGGTAAAATTCTCGTCACCTCATTTTCTGCTGTAGCATTATTTGATTCAGGCGCTACTCATTCATTCATCTCTGGACAATATGCTACACGGATCGGATTAGAGTTTGAGGCATTGCCGGAGAAGATGGATATACTTACCGGCAATGGGCTCGTAGAAGTCAGCAAAGTGCGCTTTTCATGTCCGGTGGAGGTGTGTGGGCATTTACTGCCCGCATCATTGATTGAATTCCCTATGGGGAATTTTGATGTCGTTCTTGGCATGGACTGGTTGAGAGACAGTCATGCGACAATTGATTGTAGAGGAGGAAGGGTCATATTCAGCGTTCCTGGGATGGAACAGTTCATCTTTACCCGAACCTTGAAGAATCAGGCCGGAGGCGTCATCTCAGCAGCAGTGTCAGAGCCAGGACAGATTCCGAGAGTGATCGAAGATTTTCTCGACGTCTTCACTGATGAGCTCCCAGGAATACCCCCAGTCAGAGAGGTAGAATTTAGCATTGAGTTGAACCCTGGAACGAGGCCTATTGCAGACAGAGTTTACAGAATATCGTCGTCAGAACAGGATAAGTTGTATCAGCATGAAGAAGAGTTGAAGTCTAAGGAATTCATCCGAGACAGTAAATCGCCCTGGGCCACGCCAGTGATTCTAGTTCCCAAGAAGGATGGGTCAACGAGGATGTACATCGACAACCGCAAGCTGAATGCAGTAACAGTGAAGAATAAGTACCCACTACCAAGGATTGATGACCTGTTTGACCAGTTGAGCAAGGCCAGCATCTTTTCTAAGATCGATCTTCGGTCAGGATACTATCAAGTAAGAGTCCGGGAGCAAGACATACCGAAGACAGCATTCAGATCTAGATATGGGCATTATGAGTTTTTAGTAATGCCCTTTGGACTAACCAACGCCCTCGCAGTATTCATGGATTTAATGAACCGCATCTTTCTGCCGTATTTGGATAAATTTGTGGTAGTGTTCATAGATGACATGCTTGTCTATTCCAGCAGTGAAGAGGAGGATGAGAAACATCTTAGGACTGTCTTACAGACATTGAGGGAGCATCAACTTTATGCGAAGCTCGACAAGTGTGAATTCTGGTTAGATCATATTTCGTTCCAGGGGCATGTAATTTCTGGGGCAGGAGTGTCAGTGGATCCAAAAAAGATTGAGGCCGTAGAGCATTGGCCAGTCCCGAGAACGGTTGTAGAAGTGCGAAGTTTCTTAGGATTAGCTGGTTACTACAGAAGGTTCGTGGCGGACTTTGCCAAGATCTCTGCGCCCTTAACGCGTTTGACGCACAAGGACGTAGAGTTTGTTTGGTCAGCTAGCTGTCAGGCATCATTTGAAGAATTGAAGAAGAGATTGATCTCAGCCCCGATCTTGACGCTTCCAGTAGGAGCGGGAGGCTTTACAGTATATTGTGACGCATCTGGGAAGGGTCTTGGATGTGTATTGATGCAGCACGGAAAGGTGATAGCATATGCGTCTCGACAGCTTCGAGACCATGAGAAGAATTACCCAACTTACGATTTGGAGTTAGCAGCTGTGGTGTTTTCACTCAAGTTGTGGAGGCATTATTTATACGGAGATCGGGTAGATATCTATACTAATCATAAGAGTTTGAAATACGTATTCATGCAGCGAGATTTGAACATGAGGCAAAGAAGATGGTTAGAACTACTGAAGGATTTTGACTTAGATCTTCAGTATCATCCAGGCAAGGCGAATATAGTTGCAGATGCACTGAGTAGGAGAGACAGTGCCTTTATCTTGACCTCACAGAAGCATATTTAGAAGACCTTCAGAGTATGGGAATCGAAGTAGTTTTGCCAAGGGATATAGGAAGAATGACCAGTATGCAGATTCAGTCAACCTTAGTAGAGAGGATAAGGGCAGCATAGGCAGGAGATCCACAGATTCAGAAGTTATGGTCGGAGTGTGAATCAGGCCGTAGGAAGGAGTTAGTGATTCATGAAGATGGTACGCTCAGGTTTGGAAACAGACTCTGTGTACCAAGTGGAGACCTTCGGTAAGAAGTTATGTCCGAAGCTCATAGTTCTATTTACTCCATTCATCCAGGAGGAACGAAGATGTATCGAGATATCAGGCAGTACTTTTGGTGGAATGGCATGAAAAGAGAGATAGCGAGATTTGTATCCAAGTGTCTGGTATGTCAGCAGGTGAAAGCCGAGCAGCAGAGACCAGCAGGGTTGCTACAGCCGCTTCCTATCCCAGAATGGAAATGGGAGCACATCACGATGGATTTTGTGACCGGTTTACCTAGATCCCCGACTGGTAAGAATGCAGTCTGGGTAATAGTAGATCGACTCACGAAGGTCGTTCATTTCCTTTCCTTCCGAGTTGGACAGACTACTGAGCGGTTAGCAAAAATGTACATGAAGCAGATAGTAAGGCAGCACGGTGTTCCCGTTAGTATAGTATCAGATCGGAATACGCGGTTTACTTCCTATTTTTGGCGGAGCTTACACCAAAGTTTGGGAACCAAGTTAAGATTCAGTACTGCTTATCATCCACAAACTGATGGGCAATCAGAAAGAACCATTCAGACATTAGAAGATATGCTACGGGCGTGTACCTTAGATTTTGGCGGATCTTGGAAGGATCACATTCATCTAGTGGAGTTCTCCTATAACAACAGCTATCAGGCTAGCATTCAGATGGCCCCGTTCGAAGCATTGTACGGAAGGAAGTGCAGGTCCCCTTTGGCATGGGACGACGTCGGAGAACGAAAGTTGTTGGGGCCAGAGATGATCACGCAGACTGTAGAGATAGTTAAGTTGGTCAGAGAGCGCCTTCGAGTTGCACAGGACCGACATCGTCATTGGGCAGATCAGCATCGTAGGCCTCTAGAGTTTAGAGTTGGCGACCAAGTGTTTCTGCGGATTTTGCCTACTCGGGGTATCATCAGATTTGGAACCCGAGGAAAGCTTAGTCCAAGATACGTTGGTCCTTTTAAGATTCTCGCTCGGGTAGGTGATGTGGCTTATCGACTTGCCCTTCCGCCTTCGTTGACTGGCATACATGATGTGTTTCATGTGTCCCAATTACGTGGGTATGTCCTGGATTCGAGTTATGTCCTCGATCATTCTGAGTTAGTCGTTGGTACCGACCTAACTTACGAGGAACAACCCGTGTCTATTTTGGACCGACGAGAGAAGGTACTCAAGAATCGGACGATAAGCCTTGTCCATGTTTCTTGGAACCATCACTCTTCGGGAGAGTCAACCTGGGAGCGCGAGGACGAGATCAGATCTCGGTATCCGTATTTGTTTGACTAATAAGGTATATTTTTGCACCTTATTGACACGATTCCATGCTTATCTGCACCTGCTTGTTTTGTACTTTGTGATGTATGATAATAACTGCTATGATAGTTAACTTGTATATGATTGTGCCTTGCTTGCCCTGATTTCACTATCCTGTCTTGGCTGGAATTCCGAGGACGAAATTTTTCTAAGAAGGGTAGAGATGTCACTCCCCAATCCTGGAATACGTATTTTAATACGCAAACCGATAAATTATATTTACCATGTATTTATACTATATTTATTATGCAGTATTTGGGCCTACAGTTTTGGCTCATTTGGGTAACCTATTCTTGGTTCACCAATAGTTCATCATGAACCCATGGGTCCAAGATCTATATATATAACTCATCTCATTCTCTCTCCTCTCATTTATTTCCTTTCATTCATTTCCTCCACCAACCAAGGCAAGTACCAACTTGCTCAAGAGATGGATCCATAATTTTGTCAATGATTTCTTACAAAACTATTTGCCAAAACATGTTCTTCTCCTCAATCTATACTAGTTTAGAACTTGGAAATTTTCATTTTGGAGCTTTGATTTTTGTAGATATAAGTTATTTCTATTTTCGAATTTTGTATGGTTTGGTCTCTTTAAGTTGGATTTTCATGAGTTTTGGTGTTTCCAAGTGGAAGACCATTCAATTCTACCCAAATTAGAACTTTAGAAATCCGGATTTGGAGTTCGGATGGCCAAGTTGTGTTGCTCTGAAGTTTTGGGTTCAACCATAGTGTTCTTGCTGTTTGGAGAAGACAGTGAGCAGTGTGCAGAGCTGTTTAGCTTACGCACACTGAGCTGCGCGCGCTCTTTAGCGTGCGTACGCAGACTTAGGTACGCTTCCTGTTGGAAGCGTGTCCCTTGAGTGTGCGTGACTTTTCACCTACGCTGCTCTCCCAGCGTGCGTGACTTTTCACCTACGCTGCTCTTCCAGCGTGCGTGACTTTTCACCTACGCTGCTCTCCCAGCCTGCGTGACTTTTCACGTAAGCTGTCTTGAGTGAGCCTGCGTGACTTTTCACGTAAGCTGCCTTGAGTGAGCCTGCGTGACTTTTCATCTACGCTGCCTTGAGTGAGCCTGCGTGACTTTTCCCGTACGCAGCTCCCCTTGAGCATGCGTGCTTTTGTGCGTACGCTTTTAATATTTTATCAGATATTATATGCCTATTTTATATCCTTACGCCTTTTGTCCCGAGCATGATATGAGCACTAATGTGACTCCGGAGAACAAAGTGTTTCTACCTGATACATGTACCTGAATGTTCCAGTTCTTGTTCATGCTCGACAAATGACTCGTAACTCCACGTGGCGTATTCGTAATGATGCATTACACTAAGGAGGGTAGAACATGTTGACATACTGATTGACATGGATCCTCTTTGGGGTACTCGTACTAAAGTATGACTTTAGGAGGATAATCATGCAGGCCACAGCATGTGAGTCCAAGATTTTACCTAGGGTTAAATTAGGCAACTAAATATACTAGATGCATGGGGAGGGCAAAATCCTGAGATCGTGTTACACCAGCCGCCTTGAAATATTGTCTTGA
This sequence comes from Iris pallida, assembly GCA_029216955.1. Taxonomy (NCBI): domain Eukaryota; kingdom Viridiplantae; phylum Streptophyta; class Magnoliopsida; order Asparagales; family Iridaceae; genus Iris; species Iris pallida. The sequence continues at coordinate 10,363,812 of JANAVB010015599.1, forward strand.
TGCGCCGGCTGGTCTCCACGGATACTGTGTCATCCGCAGCGAACGGATGACCGTATCCGATTAATTCCTGCTATATAATATATATTTTAGCAAGGTGGCCTTACGAGGGACCTGTGCTCAATCATACCTGTCTACGCGAACCCCTGGGTTGGCTAGCCTTGATGGAAAGATACGACCTGAGGATTTTTCTAAATAACATGATGCGAGGATAACCTCGTCCCACTAGAAACTCGTAGACTTGATTGGCCGTGAAAACGACTTGCGTGTATCTTATTACCTTCCGTGAATAACTGAGGGAAGCGGACTGTCATGGTACGTGCTCCAACCCATGTTTTTGTTTGATTGTTGGGTTGGTTATCGTACTATGACAGGCTGTAGACCGAAGTTATGAACGGAAGACTTATTCTGGTTGTGAAGTGCTACTTCTGTGAATGACTGAGGAACATGGTCTATCATGGTACATGATCCAACCCATGTTCTTGTTTGATTGTTGGGTTGATTATTGTGCTGCGATAGGCTATCGACCGAAGTCACGATCAGGAGATTTTATTGTTTATACCTTTTTAACTTATGTGAAAGTTATAGAGTACGACACGTCCCGACTCCATGCGGCACCTTTTTGTCCTTGTTTGGTTGTAAGGGTGCCATATGGGTTCGAGGATGTTGCGCTACCCTATAATAGTTGTATAAGTATTACTATTATCAATCATTCTATTATCTGGGTTTTTTTAATCTTAACTCTTGTGCCCCTTTGGCGGTACTTGCTATTCGGGGCTGATCCCGCTGGTTTTGTTTGGCCAGATCTCGTAGCAGAGCCAGAGGACACGATCTTCCTCCCTGACATCCATGGTGCATACTAGGAGCATGGCGGTTCGGGGACTCGAGTGGATTTCTTCTCCACCACTCCTGCTTATATTTTGTGCGGTGTTTAGCCACCGGCACCTGTTAGCCGGATTACTTGATATTTTGTGTCAGTACAGAATTGTAAATAAACAGACTGTAGCTGTGTATAATTTTGTACTCCTGACTCTCTGAGATAGCTAAATTATAAAGCTAGTCTCTCATGATCATTTTGATGAAGCGTCAGGGACGCCTTACTGCTTTATCTTTAATGTTCATTTAATTGCTGATGTGACTTGATTGATTGAGACATAGAACTCTGTGGGACCATAGGAGACTTGATTGTAGCATGTACCCCCTAGTCTCTCGACAGCCACGATCGCCGTATGACGTTACGTACCTCATATGGAGTAGCTGGCCTAGTCCGTCTCCGTATTTCGGTACTGGGGCGTGACAAGAAGAGCTTGAGTTTATTTTCTAACAGCACAACCAGAGTTATTAGCAGACCTTCAGAAGATGGTGATAAAGATAGTTCTCCCTACCAATGTGGCATTGATGGCCAGCATGCAAGTTCAGTCCAGCATAGTTGAAAGGATCAAGATGGCGCAATCAGCAGATTCCAAGCTTCAGCGACTTAGGACAGAATGCGTAGCAGGACGGAGAGCAGAGTTATATATTCATAAGGATGGTACACTTCAATATGGAAGGCGTCTTTGTGTACCCAGTGGTGATATCAGACAGGAGATCATGGCAGAGGCTCACAGTTCTCAGTATTCAATTCATCTCGGTGGCACAAAGATGTATCGTGACATCCGACAGTACTTCTGGTGGAATGGCATGAAGAGGGAGATAGCCCAGTTTGTCTTCCGATATTTAGTTTGTCAACAAGTTAAGGCTGAACATCAGAGACCAGCTAAACTTCTTCAACCTTTACCGATCCCAGAGTGGAAGTGGGAGCATATCACCATGAATTTTGTAACTGGGTTACCTAAATCCCCAGCTAGGAGAGATGCTATCTGGGTTATAGTTGATAGACACATCAAGGTAGCTCATTTTCTTTCTTTCAGGATTGGTCAGTCGATGGATCAGCTAACAGAGATGTACCTTAAGCAGATTGTCAAATTGCATGGAGTGTCAGTTAGTATCATATCAGACAGAGATTCCAGATTCATATCGCACTTTTGACGGAGTCTTCAAAAGAGTTTGGGGACTCGTCTCAAGTTCAGTTCAGCTTATCATGCGCAGACAGATGGTCAGTCAGAATGCACGATTCAGACTCTTGAAGATATGTTGCGATCTTGTACGTTGGACTTCGATGGTTCGTGGAAAGATCACCTGCATCTCGTAGAGTTTCCTTACAATAATAGCTTCCAGGCCAGTATTCAGATGGCACCTTTTGAGGCCCTGTATGGCAGAAAGTGCAGATCTCCTTTAGCTTGGAATGATGTCGATGAGAGACAGATGCTTGGTCCAGAGATGATTACGCGGACTATCGCGGTGGTCAGACAAGTCAGATATCATCTTAGAGTTGCGCAAGATCGCCAGCGCCATTGGGCTGATTCTTATTGGCGTCCCCTTGAATTTTCTATCGACGACCACGTATTCCTTAGGATCTCGCCTACCCGTGGCGTCATTCATTTTGACATACGGGGAAAGCTTAGTCCTAGGTATATAGGGCCGTTTAACATCCTTGCGCGAGTAGGTGATGTATCATATCGTCTTGCTCTTCCGCCGTCGTTACGTGAGGTGCATGATGTCTTCCATGTATCCAAATTACGACGGTATATCCCGGATCCGAGCCATATCCTTGATCATTCAGAATTGGTTGTTGGGACCAACCTTTCGTATGGGAAAAGGCCCGTATCCATATTGGACCGGAGAGAGAAGGTACTCAAGAACAAGACTATTAGTTTAGTCCGTGTTGCTTGGGGTCATCACTCTTTGGGTGAGTCAACGTAGGAGCGTGAGGATGATATCCGATCGCGATATCCATACATGTTTGACTCATAAGGTATAATGTCTTCCTTATGCCTTATGCTTTTAATTCCTTGCTTGTATGAATGATTGCTTGATTAACTGTTAGTCATAGATTGCTCGTGATTAGTATAGCTTTCCCCAACATCTCTAGCCTGTCACGACCCGCTCCCGAATAATCGGACACGAGTTGGACACGTCCAGCCTTCGTCGTTAGACACGACAAAGTAAGCTGTACCAAGCTAGGGAAATCTAACTAGATAAATATAAATGTGCACAATCACATCATCTAAAAATGTTCCCAGAAAGATCACCATAATCTACCGATCATAATATCATAAAAGTATTAGAGACAACAAGAAGATAAACACTATGAACACAACATACAATATCTAGAGGAAGAGCTAAAACAATCTAAACCTGAAGCCTCTAGCTAAGTCATGTCTCCATCCTGCTCAGCTAAGATCCCGGGCTCTGGCCCATAAGGTAAACTGATACCCTGCAAGTATACCTGCAACATATCCAGTCAGGAGCGAAGCTAAGTTTATCCAAGAAAATGAACATGAACATCATGATATTGAACTGGATATAGGAATAAAGTACGAGAAATAAGAATATGAATACTGAAAAGTAAATACAGGGAACATAAAATAAAACCTGAACATGAAATATACAATGAACCTGACGTATGCAATATATCAAAATACATCCAGAGTGTATGATCGGCTTGGGTAGATGTAGGGAACATGAAATGGTACGGCTTCGGTCCCGCGTGCACGATACGGGACCTAAGCTATTCACATGAATTGTAACTCGGGTTTGATCACACATCTGTAGTATTTTCTCTCCCAGACATAAGTAAACTCAGGGAATAAGGTACCAGACAAGCTCGTGAAGTATCGTGTCAACAAGAAGATACAAGCATGAATACAAGACATGAAGTAATGGATAAGCCGAGGAGTATACTTGCCTTGCTCCGGGTGTTCAAATGTGGGATGTAGATCTGAATGTCCACCTAGAAATGATTTGATACAAGCTGATTAATTTATAATCAAGTTCTAGCTAGATATCTTGTAACTTCTAACCATATTTAACTATGAAGTATTTATAATATATTTTAGTTGGTTAAGAATAAAACCATATTACTAGTCTACTAATATTTAGAAATTTAACTAGTAACTGACTATCTGATATTTTATAAAATAATTTATTCCAATGCTTAGGTATAGCTATTTTAATATTATCCCAACAAAGAAATTAGTGAGGCAACCTGACAAGATATGTGTAATACTCTAGTATTTCATAGTCTCTAAAGTCATATGTCCACTTTAAAACTTACTAGACACCATGCTCAATTGGAAGCCTTCACAACCTACCCTTGCATCAACACAGTCCAAAGGACCAAGGATTGCACCTCCTTACGAAGCCGAAACCAACAAAGCCCTATGCCAATCCAGTATGCAGATCAACCATAACATAATCTCCACCTCATATATATATATAACATTCATCATTTGTTCCTAATCTTCCAGCCTTGGCCAAAAATTCCAATAATTATAGATATAATACATGACCTATCATAAATCAGAATATACATTCAGAAATATAACTCACACATAAACTATTGTATTCCAAATGTTCATAAGAAAATCGAACACATTAACTCTAATCAAAATCCCAGGAATATATATACATTCAATAAAATTCAAGGATCAAATAATAGAATGTACATATATATATATGAAAACCAAGAATTTGCAATCTAAAGGTAGCTTTCACGACAATCAGCCCCCCTAGTCTATGCGAACATGGACACAGGAGGACACAAACTGGATCCATCCCTGGACACACCATGACACCATTGAATACATACACGACCCCAACCCAGGCTGGTTCCGACCCGAGCATCACACTCTGCTTCCCGCTACTCCCTGTTCTTACACCTATCTGAACGACTCATGGTCACAGCAACTAATCATCGACACAAATATGGATACGAACTCTACAGGACACGTATTGTACTCTGGACACTACAAGAATAAGGGCTTTTCTTGACGGTGATTCCCCGTCAAGAAATGGGTATCATGACGGTTGCAGATCCGTTAACTAGGCCGGAGTCAAGAAAAGACCTCCCCTTTTCTTGACGGTCGCTGACAGGGCTTTTCTTGATGATTTTTGGCTGCCATATTAAGTAATTTTCTTGACTGTTTTTAGCCGTCAAGATAGCAGTTTTTAGAAACCGTCAACATAGGCAAAAAAAATTTTTGACTCCGGCCTAGATGACGGCCTTTAGCCGTCAAGAAAAGCATTTATTTTGACGGACAAAACTTGTCATGAAAAGCAGTAATTCACGGCTATTATACAGCATGATATGAATTAAAGTTGACGTCTGACAACCGTCAAGAGAAGCTATCCAAAGTACCGTCAAGAGAAGCATGCCAAAATTCTGTCAAGAATTATATAATATCAATCAACCACACATAATATCAATCCAGAAGCTACACACATCAAATTACTATAAAATCTAAATTTTATATTAACAAACTGTATTGTTCATACAATAAAAACTTCCAACACACATCCCACAACATGTATTCTTCACTTGTCCAACCACAACATAATCCAACCACAAAGTACATATATCACACATCTATTGTTTTAATACCACTTAAACATCCAAACTACAAACATCCATCACTTGTCACCACAAAACATAATCCAACCATACAAAATGAAACTAAAAAGTAGCAAACCAAACCGGAGCACATTCCTCCCATATTTACAGCATTCTCCTATTCACAGCATGTATGCACCTCCATTTTTCAGCAAGTTCCTGAGAGAACAAGAACAAAAATTATCAATATACTTCCCTACATGTTCTTATATAGATATTCAACTCACTATTAAAGATTTATCAATACATGAGTTTGACTTTGTTGCTGCACACACAAGAACTCGAGACAATTTGAATCACTTGACAAGAATCTGAAGGCTATCCATACTGAAACTATAACAGAAATATGTATCAATCATGAAAGGAATCTGAATGCTAGCTAAATTATCAATCATGTAAAGTTTCTCGTTGATAATTAGATATCGGTTCAGTTTGCAGTACAAAAAATAAATATGGGTAAAGATGCATATAGGTATCCTGGAAATGTCTGGATACAAACATGTATCAAATTGGTATCAATCATACTGAAACTATAACACAAATAGGTATCAATCATGAAAAGAATATGAAGGCTAGCTAAATTATCAATCATGTAAAGTTTCTCGTTGATGATTAGATATCGGTTCAGTTTGTTGTACAAAAAATAAATATGGGTAAAGATGCATACAGGTATCCTGAAAATGTCTGGATACAAACATGTATCAAATTGGACATAGCAACATTGCCAACTTACATTTAATTCACTATATGTTATACATAAGAAAGTTATCATTGTATAAACTTCATCAGGAAGCACTAAAGAGAAAAAAATCTTTAATAAGATAACCAACATATAACCATGGAGTAACATTTAATGAAAAACATTTGCATTCAACTGATAGGAAACAGACCCCTTGGTCAATTTAAAATGAGATGATCTGTTTAATAAGATATTCCAAGTCCAAGAAAAAACGAACAAATATAAGTCAACAAGGTTGTGAATCCATATATGCTTCTACAATGCAATCCTTTAGAAGGCACATTTGATGACAGCAACAGCAACTCATAAACTATAAATAAAAATGGTACCAACTCAAGTTAGGGTAGCTTGTTTTTTCCTCGTACCTGATTATTTAGTGTATAACTTCTCCTTTATGAATGTTGACGATCAATTTACCATGAGGTGGTCCATTTCTTAACTCTTGCTGAATTGTGCATCAGACTTGTCATAATGTCCAAGGCTTAGCATATAGTCCTAACTTCTAACTTCTAACTTCCAAGGCTTACTATATAGTCCCTTCCTACTCCTGAAATATATTTTTATACTTGCATGGATCAAACCCATGGATAGTTGATCATAAATAGAGCTTCTAACAATGTTTGACAAGCCATTATGTTTGAAGTCAATGTAGCCCAAAATTTGCCCAATGACTTTTATTAAGGAAGAATTGGTCTCTGCACACTTCGAAAGTAAGATCGCGTGGCCTAGTGGCGCCGACCATTTCAATCAGAAGGTTAAACTTTTTTGAGTTACTAAGATGCAGTTGTGCCCTTATCCATTGAAGAAAAGTACTTGATAAAAAAATTATGAAGCAGAGCACCAAGAATTTGACATCGGACTAGATGGAAATAGGAAGAATTTGATGATCAAGTGGTTTTCAACTTTCTAACTGGAGCGTTTGTTGGTAAAACTAAACAATTATTAGGTACTGAAGTAACAAATTACAAGGTAAGATGTACTATAGTGGCTAAAATATCAATACACAAATTTTTTAAAATCACATAATCTGAGTAGCTTACGAATAGAAATTAAGAATATTGGGAAGATAAATAATATAGATGTAGCATTTGGAGGTCCATGTGGTAAGAAATAAACCGAGCACAGTTTAACTATAATAAATAGAAGTAACATGTAGATTTGTGAGGCATGAAATGAAGAGATCAAGATCCCCAATGATGGTATCTTCACCAAATCTGGATCTAGTCCATAGTGATTGTGATGGAACTAACCCATCCCTCTCAAGGCCCAGAAATTCCCAAGAATGAGTTGTATGTAGCTTGTACCCTTTGTTTTCTAAATACTGAGATCACACCAGGATGCTCTCTCAGAAAAACAATCTGCAAAATTTGCTTCTAATTGTGTTTCTAAAAGTGTAGTTACTTTAACTTCTTTTTTCCGATATTTAAAAATTACAGTAGAAGCATATATGAAAGTCAGAAAGGAGAGATATGACACCAATAATAAGCAATTTGACTTATGTCATTCCAATATCAAAGTTGGCCTTAATTTAGTTAGGAGTAAAATATGCAAGAAAATAAAATAAAAGCAATTAAAACACAAAAAAGCTTACTTGAGATGGCAAATGCTCCCCCTTCTTTGAGATTGGCCAATCAGGGTCATATATATAACGATGGAAGCTTATAGAATTGGCACTTTAATTTTCGAGGGAATGCTAGCATCGTGCTTTGCAAAAAAAAAATAGATCAGCAAAAATTTGAAATGGAAAAGGCCAATTTTACAAAGAAGAAATCATTGCAGGCACGAAGTTGGGAATTTTAGAAGATTAAGTAATTCTACATTACAGATTTGCATACGAAACCTGAACGAGCCAACAAATGACATAAACAATAAACACTCCCCTTCCTTATAAGTTTAACAAATCAAGTAACCAGATTCATACATTATGGCTTCCATGTAAACCTACAGCTAAAATAGTTCTTGAAATATTGCTAGGGATTTACAATCTTAGAATATCGATATCACTATTGCTATAATTTGTGAGATACTTGCAGTGATTTTACTCTTGAAAAAAATAGTATAGTACTCACAATGACAATCCCCTGACATCATCAACTCTAGGTAATCTCTCTATCGAGATGAAGTTTGGTGTAATGGAGAACATACAGTACCTGCTAGCAGGACCATATCCATCATATGTTCCATTTGACCATAGGCTTAAATCTGCATGTCTGAACCTTGTACCAAATTTAAAGTACATCACATTTGGGAAGAAGAAGGACTCTGACATACCGTCAATTTCATGTGATTAGGAAGCAAAGAGAAGCAAATTCCAAATTGCAATATATAATCATCTAGGTAATCTCTCTATCTGAATTTCCAAAGATGCATGATGATACAGCTATATGGCAACTCTTCATGTATCTCACGTCATCTTCTACAAGATCAAATCCAGTACTTAGAGATCCCTTAGGACCTCCCTTATAAGTTTAACAAATCAAGTAACCAGATTCATACATTATGGCTTTCATGTAAACCTACAGCTAAAATAGGTTTTGAAATATTGCTAGGGATTTACAATCTTAGAATATCGATATCACTATTGCTATAATTTGTGAGATACTTGCAATGATATCACTAAATCCTCACCTTCGACGCTTAGAGAGACAATTATAGAAAGATTTTTTACTCCATATAACTATGTTACCTCTTACAAATGAATGTTGACCTACAATGGATTTCTGATCATTAGCTATTCTAAATATGTATATAAAAATATTTTGTCCCGAAGAGGATTTGCAGAATATTAGACTTTCTTCAAGATGTTTTCCAGTATCTGAGAGTTCACTAAACTGCAAAAGAATTTTGGATTTCTGGAGCATGTGTAAATTGGCACACCACTCTTCCAGCAAAAATAAAATTGGGACATGTGAGTGAAAGATACTTGTGACAAGTAACTAATATTCTACATCTTCAAAGACTAATGAATAATCTTCTCTGTAATCACTATCCAGTCAAATAAAGAGACTGATTTTCCCTAAAGACAAAGTGGTGGTCTGTATTAATTATACCACCAATAGTCCAAAAAACTATGTCCCTGGAGACTCCTTCAGTCAACAGATGTCTTCCTAAGCCTGAGCATCTTGCTAATAGTATCCATCCAAGGTGATAGACTCATCCATATCTCCAAAAAGAATTGTAAAGAACCGGGAATAAAAACATTGGAAGTGTTATTCACCAAACCACTCAGTAAATGGGTATAGGCTTCTCCTAAAAGTCTTTTTTTTCTTTATGATATAGGTCCTGTGTTTGAACGTGAACATTCGAAAACATCTACATGCTCCTCTTATTATTATTATTTTTCTTTGGCATTTCTACTAGTTCCCATGAGCCATTTTCAATGGTATCCAAAATTTTTATTGCTTCTTGCCACTTAGACTCTTGTCTTATCTTTAAAACCTAAGACAGATTGTAAAAGAAAAAGAATGAACAAAGAAAATTATGAAGTAAAATAGGAGTAACAAAGATAATTTACTACTGAAGCAAATCTGGAAGAGAACTGATTCTGGTCGGCGGTGGGATTTAAATTCTATCTCCTTGTAGATATAAATTAAGTTTTGCAGCCAAGAGATCTTTTGTATTTGGAAAAATAGGATTCAAAGTTCATGGAACCTAACATTAAGAATGACATGTACTAAGATACAAACAAATTCTTTCTGAATTGGAGACAGGAATAAACTCAAATACCTTACAAACGAAAACTCGAACAACTTACAAGCATAAATTTATCTATAACCAAAGATGCAAACAAATTCTTTCTGAATGACATTACTTTTTTCCAGAACTAAAATTATGTAATAAACAAAGCTTAAATCCTTACCTCGGCTGAGACCCAAACAATGTGGAGCAATAGCTTCTCCAATGCGTCCGAGTTGGTACGACGGGGCCATGGGGCTTCCTCTCGTAACTGTTCTCCACTTTTGTACTAGCTCAGAAAATATGCCTCCAACTTCTTCTACACAGTAGTCCTTCTTCCATAATACCTACAATTATAAAATAAAATGCAGAAAACCCCCAAAATTACCTCCCACTTGTAGTCGTAGAACCTATGGATGGTCATCGTTGAAGAGGTTGCACAGTTCCTCTATGCCGAGCTGCCGAAGCCAAACCCCAGCTCAGCCCGGTCCCCACATCGACCTTGACGGAGGCGTCGCTCCCCATGGTCGCCAGAGTCGTCCATGGGAAAAACTAGGGTTAGGGTTTCGTGAGGGGAAATTTTCTTTTTGTTGAGAAAGAGGAGAGGATTGGGGGCTCTCTCTCTTGAGGAGAAGGTTAGGGAGAGGAGAAGGAAAGGAAGGGGGTGATGAGAGAGTTTTCTAAGAGGTTAGGGACGAGAGAGTTTTCTGAGAGATCGGGAAAATGTTTGCTAGGTTCCTCGGTTAAAAAGAACCACAACCGTCAACAGATTAAAAATTTTGAAAAAATTACTAGAATGGCATCTGAAAAAAATCCCGCCAAGTTTTCGCACATACATTAGTTGACGGTTATCACCAAACTGTCAACAAATAAATTAATGTTTCTTGACAGATCATCTAAAACCGTCAACTATTATGCTGTAAGATTGCTAAATTAACATAAAATAAGGCATTTCTTGACGTAAGGCTAAGTCCGTCAAGATAACCCATTTTCTTGACGGTTTTTTACGACCATCAACTTATAAACCATCAAGAATTGTCATTTTTCTTGTAGTGGGACACCATGCTACACATCCTGCATCCCGACCGTAACGAAATGAACTCTAATATACAAAATAGTAAATTCTTTAAGCAAGGAGATCCTGAGTAATACCTGAAGTGATCAAAATTGGGCTGACAAAGGCTCAAGAAATCAGACACGCTGTCTTCAACAGATCGGATACGAATTGTATCCTGCCCTGACCCGACACCCCATCAAACGAGTATAACTGATAAGAATAACATCTCTTAAAAGAATCCACCAATCTTAATAAATTCTCAGAAACAAAAGATCAGAGCTCACCTATGAAGTGATTTGAATCGAACCAGAGTCGATTCTTGCGAAGAATCAAGGATCAAATTCTTCAAATACAGATCAATGAACAAGAAAACCCAAAATTACTCACCAAAACTCAAATTACCCAGAATTTTGAATAATCAAGATCGGATGCTTACCGATCGCAGATCTATACTAGATAAAGATTTTTCTGCAACTACACCTCCCTGTCGCCGTCGCCGGAACGGTCTCTACAGCCTCTATGCCGATTGATGGATAATGTCGCCGTCAATTGTCGAAGTACAGCGAGTCATCGTCGAAAACAAGTTGCTGGAGTAGAATGCCCTCCACGCTGCCTTCGTCGTCGTCGAGAGCTCCATACGTGTCGTCGAAGAGTTGAGCAGCTGTTCGAGAGAGCTGGTCGCCGCCGATGTCATGGAGGAATCGGCCTCGCAGTTGCTCGCAGAGATGCGCCTAGCGCCGCGGAGAAGATGATGCTGCCGAGATCTCGCCGGAGATCAGCGAACGCCGTCGCCGTGAGCTAGGGTTAGATCCCAGCGAACATTTAAGGAAAGAGAAGAGCTCGGACTCTAAATGAGGAATGGAGGAGTCTCTCTCCTCAGCTCAGCATAAATAAGAAAATAGAATTTTGCAAATAAATCCCTCCACAATTGGCATAATAACAAATAAGCCCTTGCCTTTTTTTATATATTGCATTAAATCTTAAAAATTAGTTAGAAAGGGGTGGGGACCACTATTTATTAGTTACAATAAACTTTTAAATTTGAATTTCCTGCTCTTAATTCAATCCCCTCCAAAATAGTTACAAGATTTTATTATTCAAATACTTGTTAACCAAAATTATTTATTTAGAAAGCGATTTTAAATTTCAGAAAGTGGAAAGTGGGTTTACAAATCTACCCCCTTACAAAAATTTCGTCCTCAAAATTCAAAGGTAAAACACGGTACAGAAAAAAATGACACAAGGTTTTAAAATTAATCAGGCATGAGTGTGAATATGGTCAATGACCAGTATGATGATTTGAATATCCTGACAAAATAAATGGATACAAGGGCACGATTGATAATGATCAAAATTTGTCAGGTATGAAGCGAAATGAAATTAATTAAGAACAAGCACGAAAATTCAGACAGGAAATTGAAATGACATGATCTAAAATGATCAAAAATCTAATAAGCACGAGATGGAATGAAGTTTTTAATTACGACTTAGAGGCATAAAATCATGAAGGCACGATCTTCGAAGCACGATCAAACTCGAAAGTTTTACATAATTGGCTAGAACAAGATAGACAAGTCATGATTAGTTAGCATGATTGAGACCAAAATTTAGATAAACACGATTGAAATGTAGGTACGATTTAAGATCCAGTGAAACAGAATCAAAATCTAGTAATATGTATTCATTGAGAAAATCAAATGATCCGACAATAAAATACAAGAAGGATAAATTACAAGGTCGATTTGAGAAATCATATGGAAATTATCCATGAGGTATTAGTATCAAGTCAAGAAAAACATACAAGAATTTATGATTCTCGAAAACAATAATCATATGAAAAGGGAATATAGTCTCCGTGGTATCCAAGAACATATAGATATTTGAAATCACTTTGCTTAGAATTCCTACCCCGCCAAAATAAATCTGACTACAGTGGACTTTCGGCTCCATGACTCAAATAACAATATATCACCGAATATTCTGTCAACCTTATCCATTTTCCAATAATCATTGACGAAACCACCCAAGAGATCAAGATATGAAGAATATGACAAAGTCTCAATAATACTCGAAAACCTATGAATGTCTGAAATCACTTCAGCTTAGAGTTCATGCCTCGTCAGTGCGCAACTGGCTGCAGTAAACTCTCAGTCCCCGTAGTCTAGATATTGGCTGCAGCGCGCAACTGTCACACCCCAGTAGGTCATCGAATAGTCTCTCAATCTTATAGAATTTATCAAAACTATCAGAGAATTCAAAATAAGTTCCAATAATCCAGGTCACAATAGAAGGCGATGTTATCTGTCTGTTATAATACAAAGATTATTAGGTACTAAGAAGCAACACGGGATTCAATCAAAGAGTAGTGAGTACAAAAGGGAAAACATGGAGATTTTAAATTTCGGATAGGGAGCAAAATTTCAAATAATAACGAAATCTCAACTAATATCTGGAATGGTAACAAAATTCTGTATAGGAAATGTATTCCCGAATAAGTAACGAAGCCGCGAAGGTTGCATAGAAGCAAGGTATCAAATAGGAGGCAAAGTCTCGAAATAAGAACCAAAAACCTTGTACATGAATCAATGTATACAAAATCTCGAATGACAACGAAGTCTCGAACAATACCTCAAATAGAAAAGGAATTTCAACAGGAAATAAATCTTAGATAGAAAATCAAACATCAACAAAGTTACAAATAGGATACAAAATCTTGAATAGAAATTCCGAATAAGAAACAAGTTGACAAAGAGTGAATGGAGGAGTATCAATCAACGAATAGGGTACAAGGTTCTGAATCGTGAATATGGAACAAGAAAATTATCAAATAAGGTTGAAACAAAATTGTGAATAGAGATCAATCTCGAACAGAAAATGTCATGAATATGCAATAGAATTCATGTAGGAAACTAGTCAAAGACTCAAAACAGAAAACAAAATCTTTAAACAATGTCTCGAATAGGGATTGAATCTCAAGCAAGTCTCAAGATAGGAGTAAAGGTTCAAACAATGTTTTGATTGGGATCAAGTTTCAAAATGAAATTTCAGATAGGAATAAAATCTCGACTAGCACATGGTTCAAAATAAAGAACTTTTCAAATAGAAGCCAAAACAAAGCCATAAATAATGAATATGAAACTGGGTGTCAAATAGTGGATTTCAAACAATTATCGAATTGTGGATCTGAACAAGCTTACCGAATAGGAAACAATATCTCAAAATAAGTTTCGAACATCAACTAAGGTTTCAAAATAGTAAACAAGAAGTCTCAAGAAATGATCTAGGTGCTTAAAAGAAATTTAAGGAAAGACTGGATTGCGAATCAAGAGACATAGTTTTTCCAACCATACAAAAGAAACCTTCTGTCTTCAGTATTCCTCCGGGACTGGAATCTCTTCAATCTTCTTCAACTGTCCTGACGTAGTCTGGTCCCTGCGGTAGTGCTCCGTGTGATTACTGAATATGGAGAGGTGGGTCCCCTTGCTGTAGTCCTGATGCTCCTCGTGCTGGTCCTTGGGCAGTATGATCAACGGTCTCCCGGCAATCCTTGACTTGATGGGCAGGCGATCCGTAGCACAAGCATAGCCTCCGTCTTTTGCGGCACTTGATGTAGTGGTGTCCTAGGCGGCGGCAGAAATTATAATTTGTTGCTGACTGAATTTGAGTCTAAATCTTTTGCTAATACTGGAGTGTAGGGCCTCTGATAGGAATATACGGTTGTTGGCGTGCTATATGCTGAGATCCTGATGCTCCTTGGCTATTGTAATTCGCGACTTGTTGGCAATCTTTCATTCGGTGAGCAAAAATTCGCAGTATAAACAGAGTCCGAGTCTCTTGCGGCACTTGTCAATATACTATTCTGTCCTCTTGTAGAGCACACAACGAAGGTGGCCTGAATCTGCCTGTGATGATGCGGCTGATGATGAGACTGAAGAAGCACCGTCTGAGTGTTGCGACGCTTTGCGGGTCCAGGCTAGTTGCTGTTTTCGTCATAAGTCTTCATGTCTCTCTTGGGTTCCAGCTTCTGGTCTTATTCTATTATCCGTACTACGTTCTGGATCTCCTGGCCGATGGCTCCAATCTTCAGAGGAGTCGGGTCCTCAAGGACTAGGATGATCTTCAGTGGCTGTTCCTGGTTCTCGATCTACTTCTCAATGCAAGATATGCGCTCGGTGTTGGGGAAGTCCAACGATCTGAGAGTCTGAAAATCAGAAGTCCTCCCTAGCTCAAAAAATGCATCTGCAAGTCTAGTTTTTTCACGCCCCAGTACCGGAATACGGGGACGGACGTCGGCCAGCTACATCGTATAAGGTACGAATGTGCTATACGACGATGACGGCTGTCAAGTCTTGTTGGATATCCTAGCATGCAATCAATCTATGGCCAAAATCTGATCTCATGTCCACGGGCAAATCACAATAAAATAATATCAAGAGAGATAATTATATGGAAAGCAGGGAATACACATATGATAATCAGAAAATCTACAGTACCGAATAATAATGTAGACAAGTATACCTCCCTACTGTCCCTAGTATGGTCTGGAAGTGAAGCACATCCCCCAAGTCAAGTCTGGAAGATCCACAGGGTCGGTCTCAGGCAATCTGGGAACAATCCAGGGTTGGTCAGGTCAACCGTAGCAAGTACCAGAAAGGAAGGCTCAAGGACGGGCGAAGAAAAGCCAGCCGGATAAAATTAGACAGGAACAGCATATAAGAACAGTAAATGAGGGTAGGATCGTGCGGTACCAACGCACGATAGCAAACCACAACTAATGTAGATAATACAATCACAATCTCCCTAGCATCCAATAATACATGCATCGTCAGCTGGACATCAATATCAGCCAGCTTTGCAAGCAACAAGCCAAACAACTTAGAAGAATAAGCGGCCACTCAATGCCTACGGCTTGCTATCATTAACTAACTAGGGTTAGCACAGACCTAATTACTAGTAAGATGCAATTGGGGTATTCATACGGCCACAAGCCCTGCAGAATATCCAGGTTATCCAGGACGAATATATATAGTGGGTACATCGCCCGGAAGACAAATGTACCCTAATAGCTAGCTGCAGGGGTGCCCCACATGACAGTAGGCTAGAAATGTGCCCTACTCGACGGCAGGCTACAAGTCCACATGAGCGCCCAGATAACGGGATTGCCTGTAGCCGGAATACCTCTATCTATATGCGCTATTTGATCAATCTAGTTGTTAGCCTAGTCAGATTCATTACGGATTCCTGACCATGGTAACCAGGAATCCATATCCTAGACATTATTTAAGACGAGACATGTAGTTTATACAAGCACAATCAGGAAAGTCAACCACGGTGTCAAGACAAGGTTATACCTAGCAAGTCAGGATGGGCTGTCACAACAGCGATCAAGAGTAAATATGTCATGTCGAGAGTACTAGTCAGGAGTGTGCCTCAACGGGCCACTATCAGGAATCAAGATAAATATGTCAGGTTTACTCGTCATATCCAGAGTGCTAGTCAGGAATGCGCCTCGATGGACCACTATCAAGAATCAAGACAGGTCCAGGTTATCGTGTAATATGACTGGGATATCAAAATGGCACTACAGTACCATAAAATCAGGTGGAACCTCAAAGTGCCAGTAGACAAGGAGCTCAAGTGAAAGGTCAGGGCCAGTACCTCAAAGGGTAAACTGGAATCAGGGAACGGATATAAGTAGTGTCAGAACAGGGACAATTCTATCAGTCACAGGGGGTCATCTACCCACATCGTGGCATGGATATCAAGTCTGTTACAAGATCATAACCTCTGCTATAATAACATCTCAAGCATATATGGGAGCCTAGAGCTCCAATCATCCAGTCGATCTATCCACCTGATCAATCTATCAAGAGTCATCCCTCTACGATGGAATCAACATCATGTCAGGAAAGTCAATAACCAAATACCAAGATAATCACTATAAGCAATGCTAGGCCCTTTGGCTCACAAGAATCCTCCAAGTCAATTATCACAAGCCACTAGAAAATGAGCCCCTCAACTACCAAGACATAGCAATCAAACCAGGTTCCCCAACTACCGGAATACACAAAGGTACCAGGTTTTGGGCGCTTGAGAAGTCGAGTAAAAATCATATAATAATACCCTCGATATTCTTCTCGTTCCGCGAAATGTTCGTGATCATCAAAATCCAAGAATTCACAGTCATGCCGGGTCGAATTAGAACATCCTCAAAAGGAATAGCAATACTATCCAAGAGTCTACGTGAGTCTACCAACTGAACAACCCGAGATCATACTCCATATAATACTCAATCCTCATACATATCCAAGGTCACAATCCCGATACATAGGACAAATGTCAGCCCTATCTGGCTAGACTAGGACAACTCCTAGGATGAAGGGTCAGGGGATAAGATTCCGGTAATAAATGTCGCCAGAAGCGGCAAGGATTACATGGACCGCTCTGGAGCAAATCTACAACCCGTGAACCAAACAAGGACTAGGGTTACAGACCGTCTCCCGAGTGGAACCGCTCTCCTTACGCTATCCGACGGACAAGACAGGTCAGGAGCTAGGCGACTAATCTAGTATGGAGTATACCTAGCAGGCAATGGGATCATGTATATTATACCAAGATGAACATGCATGAATCCAGTCCAGCAAACCAAAGGAATGGTTCTGCCTAATCCTTCGAACCAAATTCCCAACTGGAAATTCTGGAAAAATCCGATAGAGTCTCTTTTGTAATCTGGACGGGAGCACCCTACGAATTGGGGCTAAAACCATTCGGCACAATCTGCCACAAAATTGCAGAATCGTAGGCTGAGAACACTAAGTCTCAGCTACCAGCAGCACTACGATGCGTACTGGGAATAAATCGATAGCTGAGAACACTAAGTCTCGGCCTCTAGCAGCACTATGATGCGTACTGGAAACCAATCGAACCCGAGACCACTAAGTCCCGTCCTCCAGCAGCTCTACGATGCATACTGGGCGCCAAGCTAACATGCAAAATATAATAAAATAACCGCCTCGCAGGGTGTATCACAGCACACGTTCATAATTCTAACCCAAGCGCAATCATAGCCATAAGAATAGTTCACCAAGCCGTTACCCGACCGCAAGTCGGACACGGGGCATATAGGGACAATCCATACATGTGAGTCGTGTTCGTGTCCTCGAAGGTGTGGATGACCCATTCGAGTGTTCGATACGGTCTATCTCGGTATCGAACCAAGCTATTCTAGGTTATCATGGCAGTTCTACTGCTAAGCTACACTAATCATGGTTATGCATTTATAATTAATTAAATATAATAAAATCTAGGAGAGAGGGCAAGAGCCGTCGATGAGCAAGGGATACTTGCCTAGTGGGCTCGGCTAGGTAAGCAAGTCTTCGACGATCTGGATCCAAGCTAGCACGTCCATCAAGGTCCTCAGAACACACAATGAACAATCATTAGCATCAACTAATAAAATAATAAGAGAAATCATAGGGATGGCAGGAGGCTATACCGTATGGGTTTCGCAAGTAGTGCAGGAATCTGGCACAAAAAATCGAGACACGCAGATCGATACGGGCACACAAATCGAGACATGTACGCATATCGAGACGTACACGAGAATCGAGGGAACACGAATATCGATGCGAACGAGAAACATAAACGTGCACATAAATGGAGACGTACTTGTAAATCGAGACAACCCAAGGTCCAACGAGCACATAAATCGATACGGCACACAAATTGATGTGTACACGCAAATCGATGCGGTGTAGAGTCCAATACGGCACACAACCGAGGCGACACGTAAATCGATACGGGCACACAAATCGATATGGCACAAAAATCAGGAGACACAAAGGCTGAGACACGAGAAACAAGGCAACACGCAAACCAATGGGGCACGATGCCCGAGGTAGCACGGGGCTCGAGGCGTCCCGCTGTCCAAGACAGCACGTAGACCGAGGTGCACTCGTCCCTAGATGGCACAAGGAACAAGGGGCACACCAACCGAGGGTGCGTTGCCCGAGGCAATATACTGCACGAAGCAGTGCGCTACTCGAGACAGCTCACATCCTGAGGCACGCCGATCGAGGGTTTCGCTCTCCGAGGAGCTCACAGCCCGAGGAGGGGAAAGAAGAGGTTGGCGGAGCTCACCAGAGGGGGACTCGGCCAGGTTGGGTCGGATCGGATCGAACCACCAGCAGGGGAGGGTGGTCAGCAGCAGGAGCCAGGTCTGGGCGGTGCTGCTGGTCAGAGAAGAGGGGCGGAGGAGACGGAGGCCGTCGGGGCACTCGGCCAAGTCGGATCGGGGGCTCCCGGCGGCAGAGGGCGGAGACAGAGAGAGATGGAAGTTGGCAGTGGAGCTCGGTCATGGCGACGGCGGTACCGGTGGCGGCCATGGGGGCTCGTCCAGGCGGAGAAGAAAGGAAGAGGGGAAAGTGGTGGTGCCGGCGGCGGGCGACGACGATGGTAGTGGCAGCTGAAGTGGCAGTGGCGCCGAAGGTAGGGGCCGACGGAGGGGGCCAGAGGAGATGACGGCGAGGGTGGTGCTGGGAGTGGAGGCGACGACCACGGGTGGTGGTGGTCGCGGTTGAGGAGGCCTGTCGTGGTGAGGGGAAGAGGGAGCTCGGGTGAGGGGGGCTGCTCTACAAGTTGAGAGGGAGAGAGAATGAGAGAGGGAGTGAATGAGTGGAGAGAGGGGTGAGGGGGAGTGATGTGAGGGGTTAGGTAGGGGTTTTAGATATTTTGGAGGGGTAGATTTAGGATCAAGGAAATTAATAATAATAATAATAATAATAATAATAATAATAATAATAACAATAATATTAATAATAATAATAATAATAGTAGTAGCAATATTAATAATGGGATAACACTCTCCTTCAATAAATAAACAATAAAATTTTAAGAATACCCAAAATTCAGAATTCTCCAAATACAGAAATACAGTCATATACGTATTTTGGAAAAATAGAAAGATGACAAGTTTGGAAAAGGATGGCATGCTCCCTCTGGGTGTCAAGGAACTCTTGAAATATCTCCGTCAACTGCGTACTACCCATGGGGATAGTAGGGTGATAGAAGGTAGTGGAAGCGCGAAATCCTTAAGTGTAAGTGGATCAACCGTTCCGGTGTTGCGTGCTCTGAACTATCTGAAAAATAGAAAACTATTAAAATGTCCTAATCCTAAAATAACAAGTGTTTATTAATATCAATATACCTGATATACCCTTATTTCCCAATTTTTCCTATGTTGTGATCAAGTTTCCCTAGTTTAATCAAGTCCTCCAATAGTACTCTAATACCTAGGTACCATTAGGATAGACCTGCATGGGCCACCATTAAAAACATGTTATGATCCACTCCCGAATAATCGGACACGAGTCGGACACGCCCAGCCTTCATCATTAGATACGACAAAGTAAGATGTACCATGCTAGGGAAATCTAACCAGATAAATATAAATGTGCACAATCACAGCATCTAAAAACGTTCCTAGAAAGATCACCATAATCCACCGATCATAATATCATAAAAGTACTACAGACAACAAGAAGATAAACACTATGAACTCACAACATACAATATCTAGAGGAAGAGCTAAAACAATCTAAACCTGAAGCCTCTAGCTAAGTCATGTCTCCACCCTGCTCAGCTAAGATCCCGGGCTCTGGCCCATAAGGTAAAGAAATGGTACGGCTTCGGTCCCGCGTGCACGATGCGGGGCCTAAGCTATTCACATGAATTGTAACTCGGGTTTGATCACACATCTGTAGTATTTCCCCTTCCAGACACAAGTAAACTCAGGGAACAAGGTACCAGACAAGCTCGTAAAGTATCGTGTCAACAAGAATATACAAGCATGAATACAAGACATGAAGTAATGGACAAGTCCGAGGAGTATACTTGCCTTGCTTCGAGTGTTCAAATGTGGGATGTAGATCTGAATGTCCACCTAGAAATGATTTGATACAAGCTGATTAATTTCTAATCAAGTTCTAGCTAGATATCTTGTAACTTCTAACCATATTTAACCATAAAGTATTTATAAGATATTTTAGTTGGTTAAGAATAAAACCACATTACTAGTCTACTAATATTTAGAAATTTAACTAGTAACTGACTATCTGATATTTTATAAAATAATTTATTCCAATGCTTAGGTATGGCTATTTTAATATTAGCCCAACAAAGAAGTTAGTGAGGCAACCTGACAAGATATGCGTAATACTCTAGTATTTCATAGTCTCTAAAGTCACCTGTCCACTTTAAAACTTACTGGACACCATGCTCAATTGGTAGCCTTCACAACCTACCCTTGCGTCAACACAGTCCAAAGGACCAAGGATTGCACCTACTTACGAAGCCGAAACCAACAAAGCCCTATGCCAATCCAGTATGCAGATCAACCATAACATAATCTCCACCTCATATATATATAACATTCATCATCTGTTCCTAATCTCCCAGCCTTGGCCAACAATTCCAATAATTATAGATATAATACATGACCTATCATAAATCAAAATATACATTCAGGAACATGACTCACACATAAACTATTGCATTCCAAATGTTCATATGAAAATCGAACTCATTAACTCTAATCAAAATCCCAGGAATATATATACATTCAATAAAATTCAAGGATCAAATAACAGAATGTACATATATATGAAAACCAAGAATTTGCAATCTAAAGGTAGCTTTTACGACAATCAGCCCCCCTCGTCTATGCGAACATAGACACAGGAGGATACGAACTAGATCCATCCCTGGACACGCCACGACACCATTGAATACATACACGACCCTAACCCAGGCTGGTTCCGACCCGAGCATCACACTCTGCTTCCCACTACTTCCTGTTCTTGCACCCATCCGAACGACTCATGGTCACAGCAACTAATCATCGACACAAATATGGATACGAACTCTACAGGACACGTACTATATGCTGGACACCATGCTACACACACCCTGCATCCCGACCGTAACGAAATAAACTCCAATATACAATATAGTAAATTTTGTAAGCAAGGAGATGCTGAGTAAAACCTGAAGTGATCAAAATTGGGCTGACAAAGGCTCAAGAAATCAGACATGCTATCTTCAACATATAAGACACGAATCGTATCCTGCCCTGACCCGACACCCCATCAAACGAGTATAATTGATAAGAATAACATCTCTCAAAAGAATCCACCAATCTCAATAAATTCTCAGGAACAAAAGATCAGAGCTCACCTATGAAGTGATTCGAATCAAACCAGAGTCGATTCTTGCAGAGAATCAAGGATCAAATTCTTCAAATACTGATCAATGAACAAGAAAACCAAAAATTACTCACCAAAACTCAAATCACCCTGAATTTCGAATAATCAAGATCGGATGCTTATCGATCGTAGATCTATACTAGATGAAGATTTCTCTGCAACTACACCTCCCTGTTGCCATCGTCGGAACGGTCTCCACAGCCTCTATGCCGATTGATGGATGATGCTGCCGTCAGTCGTCGGAGTACAGCGAGTCATCGCCGAGAACAAGCTGCCGGAGTAGAATCCCTTCCATGCCGCCTTCGTCGTTGTCGAGAGCTCCATGCGTGTCGTTGAAGAGTTGAGCAGCTGTTCGGGAGAGCTGGTCGCCGCCGATGTCGTAGAGAAATCGGCCTCGCAATTGCTCGCGAAGATGCGCCTAGTGCCGCAAAAAAGATGATGCTGCCGAGATCTTGCCGGAGATCAGCGAACGCCGCCGCCGTGAGCTAGGGTTAGATCCTAGCAAACAATTGGGGAAAGAGAAGAGCTCGGACTCTAAATGAGGAATGGAGGAGTCTCTCACCTCAGCTCAGCATAAATAAAAAAAAAGAATTTTGCAAATAAATCCCTCCATAATTGGCATAATAATAAATAAGCCCTTTCTCTTTTTATATATTGTATTAAATCTTAAAAATCAGTTAGAAAAGGGTGGGGACCACTATTTGTTAGCTACAACAAACTTTTAAATTTGAATTTCCTGCTCTTAATTCAATTCCCTCCAAAATAGTTACAAGATTTTATTATTCGAATACTTGTTAACCAAAATTATTTATTTAGAAAGCGATTTTAAATTCCAGAAAGTGGAAAGTGGGTTTACATATCCTCTTGATTAAATTTCGAGGACGGAATTCTTTTAAGGTGGGTAGAGTTGTCACTTCCATTTTCTGTTATACGTATTTCCAGTATACGTGTACGGATATCCGACCCATATTTTAATTTGTCTAGCATGGCTTGGCTTGGTTTGGTCTTGGTTTAACTTGGTTTAGCTTGGCTTGGTTTATTTTGGTTGGAGATGGAAAGGGGGATATAAATATCAACTTCCCACTCTCTCTCCTCATTACTTTCATTAACTTCTTCTTCTTCCTCCATTAATTCTTTCCATCAACCCTAGGCAAGTGCAACTTGCTTCATGGAGGAACTCCATTTTATTTGTTCCATTGTCTTCTCTACAAGCTTCTAAAACTATTTAGTACTTAGCATTTTTGGTTTTGGAGGATTAATTCTTGTAGATCTAAGTTTTCACAAATTTTAGTTTTCTTGGGTTATAATCTCTCAAACTTCTTTGTTTTCAAGATTTGATTATTCTATGTTGTAGAAAATTTGATTTTACCCAAATTGGACCTTTGAAAACCCGGATTTCGATTTATTTTGAGTGATTTATGGACCTTAGAAGTTCATGGGTTCTATGGTTCTTCTTCTCGGATTGGAGAAGAAGAACAGTATATGGGTGCATGGCATTTTATGCACCCACAGTAACTTCAGCATTGGGCATATATCCCTTTATATGCGCCCAAGCTCCCTGTCATCCTCAGTATGGGCGCATGGCTTTATATGCGCCCATGGCTTCTACTTGCTTGTGCACATAACTTCAAATATGTGTTAAGTCATAGTGTCCCTTTGTTGTGGGCGCATAGCCGTTATTATGCGCCCACATAGCCAGTATAGATGGCTCATGACTTTGCTTTCCAAGCACCCTGCCTCATACATGTGGGCGCATAGACCATGTACGCTGTCTCATTCATGTGGGCGCATAGACCATGTACCCTGTCTCACTCATGTGGGCACATAGACTATAGGCGCATGCCTGTGGGTGCATAGGCCATGGACGCATGTACTCTCCTGTGCATTCCTTCCATAACATATGCCCTACATGATGTACTTAGTCCTAGGAGCATACATGCGGGCGCATGCCTTTAGGCGCATAGCCTTGGGCGCATACCACTCTCAGCACATGCATTTTGGGTGCATGCTCTTCATGACACTCCATTGACCCTTTGTGCTATCTCTTGTAAATGTTCATATTGTCCCCATGGTCCTTAGTGTAAATTGTGACCTTGTTTGTACTCTTTACTTGATTAGTCCTATAATATTATTTTCCATGTTGCACATGTATTCTGAGCTTTAAACACGATCTTGGTATGGCACGTACACTCTCTAACAACTCCTTGATAGTGGCCCGCCGTAGTGCACTTACATGAACACGACATGACAATATGACTTTACATGGTAACTCTTGATAGTGATCCGTCGTGGTGCACTCTTGACAAGTAACTTGACAAGATAATTCTTGATGGTGGTCTATTATGACGCGCTCTTGCCTTGATAAGTAACATAACCTGATATATAATCTTGACAAGTAACATGTAACTCTTGTCTTGACGCCGTAGATGATTTCTCTTGATTGTATCTGTACAAGCTACATGTCTCGTCTTGCATCATGTCTAGGACATGAATTTCTGGTTACCACGGTCAGGGATTCATACTGAATCTGACTAGGCTAATAACTAGATTGATCAAGTAGTCCATGAAGAGATTTCCCAACTACAGGCAATCCCGTTATCTGGACGCTCTAATTGGACTTGTAGCCTACCGTCGAGTAGGGCACATTTCCAGCACACTGTCATGTGTTGTACCCCCAAGTCACCTAATCCAACTCTCTCAACTTGCGACTGGATAACCTGGATTAAGTCTGCAGGGATTATGGTTGTTGGAATATCTCAATACATCTTGTTAGTAACTAGGCTTATGATAACCCTAGTTAGTTAAAGTATAAAGCCGTACTCATTGCTTGGCCGTGATTGATGGATGGAGTCCCGTCTAGTCTTGTCTAGACAGTGCCAGTACATGGTTACTTCAGCATGTTACTGTTTATGCTTTACCTTATCGATAATCGGTCAGAGACTAAGTTCTGTTCAGGTGAAGGGTTACAACCCCGGTCCTTATTTGGTTTACGGGTTATAACTTGGTTATCGGAGTAGTTTCTTAGTTATCTTATCGTTTATCCCCTGAATTCGTAACTCTTTTTCTCATTTTTATACCGTGTGATCTAACATGCTGGTTTTAGTTCTTAAGTGAAGCCTCCCTTGTGGCACTTACTCTTTCTGGGGTCTGACCCAGCTGGTTTTGTATGGCCAAATTTTGGAGTAGCTCCCGAGGATCTTCTAGCCTTCCAGCCAGATGGTGAACACTAGACGCAACCCTGGCAATGAGTGGGTTTTATTTTGCTCTCCCACTCCATTTTAAATTATTATTTTGAGACCTTTAGCCGCCGAACAAGTGTTAGCTAGTGTTGAAAGCTTATATTTTCTGTCTGCCTAAGGGCTGTAATATGATTGACAAATTCTAGGGTTGATCATGTATGACTTAAACTCTTGCTAGTCTTCGTATTTTGTATGACTAGCTTCATGATCATCTGAATATGTAATGTATGGGACACCTTACTTTGCATGTCTGATGATCTACCATCTTGTTACATTTACTTGCTTGCTTGAGATTGAGACACTAGGCTTGTTCTTGACCTTAAGAGACTAATGGCTTGTAGTTAAACCCTCATGCATCTAGACAACCGTGACCGTATTACGAGATGGGATTCACTTCAATGTACGTAGCTGGCTGTGTCTGTCCTCTGCTCTCTAGTATTCTGGTTCTGGGGCGTGATACGACCCCAGAGTTGGTACAGAGGGGCAGACATAGAAGGCTTTCAAGAAGCTCTTCAATGAGAAATTTTTCTCCGACACAGCACTTGGCGCTTTAGAGATGCAGTTCGAGAACCTGGTTCAGGGGAACCAGACAGTAAAAGAGTATGCCGGAGAATTCTGCCGCCTGGACAGATTCGTTAAGGGCCTTAGTGAGACAGCGAAGGCTAGGAGGTTCAGGAAGGGCTTGATCAAGGAAGTCAAGTCCTTGACCAAGAGTGACAGAGATGCTACCTTTGAGCAGATAATGGCAGGAACCATAGCAGGAGAGGATGACTTGGAGCTCAAGTCCAAGAGGAGTCGGGATGAGTCAGGAGGGGCCAGTGGGAGTGGAAAGCGTCCCTTTGTGCAGAAGATAATGCGCCAGCCTCAACAGATGCAAGCACCAGCTCGAGTTCAGCAAGCACAACATCAGCCTCGAGATCAGGATCCAAAGATGCAGAGTTGTGCCTACTGCAATAAGTCAGGACACATTTGGGTGTCTTGTAGCAGAAGGTTGAAGGTTTACCTATTTTATGGATCCGACGCTCACCAGATAAAGGATTGCCCCACGGCACCCCCATTTGGTGGAGCACAGGGTCAGAGAAAGAGAGAGCTAGGCCACATGTAGCACAGCACCATACCCAGCACCAGAGGGGTAAAGCCAGAGGGGTAGAGCTTTTGCATTGATGGTCGAGGAGACCGATGCTGCAGGTGATGGGTTAGCAGGTCTGTATTTTCTATTCGTCTTCCCCATCTTGTTGTGTAATTTTATTAGTACATAATAGAATATTCTTATGATGTGCTAGATAGTATTGTGACTCGAGACTATGAAATTACGACCAGTAGGACCATGTTTTGCATGTTTTAAATATAATTTTCTTGATACTCATTGTCGAGGGTTTGACCTAGAAGGAGTACAACCATCTTAAATTTTGAGGACAAAATTTTCTAAGAGGGTAGATTTGTCATCACAACTTTTCTAAATTGGGATATTTTAGTAATTGTGTGATAATTTAAATTTTTGATTATTTTATTATTAATTGATTGGTGTTTTGGTTTTGAGAAGTGCTTTTGGTAGTAGCAGATGGTTTAGCCATAGATAACCTTGATTAGAGACTAACCATCTGATTAGAATCCTATTTAGCTAATTAGATTTCAATTTAGAGCATTAGTCCTTTTTAGGAAACAAATTAATTCATTTTTAGGCTATTTTAGCATGTAGTATTTTGGCCTTTTAGATAATGGGCTTCATATGGACTTTAGTTGCATGGTGGCCCATCCTAAACCCTAACCTAACCCTAAAAACCCCTTGGCTGGCCATAACAGCAGTCCTCCCTTTTTGGTGTTATGTGTTAGTAGCCACCTAATTTGCAAAACCCTAGAAATTGTCTTCTCTTCCAAAAGTCTATTTTCCTTAATTCTTATCCAAATCAATCCAAACGAAGTGCATTTCAATCCTTGGGAGGAGAGGAACTTGGTGGAGACTTGTTAGCAAGGAATCAGAGGCTTTGGACCGGAGGAAATCGGTGTCGACACGTTTGGAGGCTCGTTTCATTGAGATATTGACTCTCAATAAGTAAACCTCTCTAAACCCTGTAAATTCTGATTTTTCTTCATAGATGCATCCATCTAGGTACCCCGGACCTGTACATGTAGTTTGGTAGGATTTCGTATACGTTTGATAGGCGTATCGAATGCGTGTCGGTGCATTAGAATACGTGTTCGATGAAATGCCTCTTAGGATCGAAAGTTCGTATTTTTCGATTTCGTTTTCACAAATTTGTTGTTGTATATATTTAAAACAACTTTTATGAAGATGGATCACGATTTGACACATTTTTGTGTCCAAATCGGACACGGACATGCATGCACGGGATCCCCGTGCGTGTCCTACTGTTCGAGTGTCATAACTCGACGCATATGACACAATTTCACGTGAAATTTGATGGACACATGGAGGCAACCTCTGCCCATGTGCTTCTAAAATTTCACGATGTTTCGTGGAGCATGCGCGGAGAAATCTCAGCCGTACTGGTTCGGCTGAACTGTGCACGCGCGCAGAAACCGCCGCTGACACGGCATTCGTTCGCGAACACGACCCGACGTGGACGCATGTCAGGGTGTTGGACACCTAGACCTATGATAGGTCGACCCTCGTGCATGATCATGAGACACGACGTGATGTGTGTCGTGTTCTGGATCGACTTGCACGTCCCCACGACGATTGTAATATACACGTGTAACACTGTGTTGATATGCACTTCGTGGACACCATATGGGCACGAATTCGACTCGACTCTGACACGGACATGTCATACACGTGTACACTTTCGTGTTTGTCGAGTTTCATGACATTTATTTATGTATTTTGGATTTTAGGTAATAGGTTGGGTTGTGTATCAGTATCAATTCGGATTTTCAATTTTTTTTGGAATTTAATTAAATTTGGGTTGTTAGTTCAGTTTAGGCTGAGTTGAGAGTTGGGTTGGGGTTTCCCAGTTCCGAGATCAGTAGGCAATTGGACTTGTTAGTTCAGTTTTGGATATTGGGTATATTATGTATCCATATGTATATGTAATATATATATGTATTGATTGTATATATATATATATATATATATATATATATATATATATATATATATATATATATATATATATATATCCTCTCTATATGGGTGTACATATGTATAGCCTATGTTTATATGTTTCAGTTTCGGGGTTTGAGTTGACCCTTAAGTTTTAGGAGATAGTTGATTATATAGTTTCCAATATATATATACCTAACTATATATATATATATATATATATATATATATATATAT
This sequence comes from Iris pallida, assembly GCA_029216955.1. NCBI lineage: Eukaryota > Viridiplantae > Streptophyta > Magnoliopsida > Asparagales > Iridaceae > Iris > Iris pallida. The sequence goes on from JANAVB010015599.1 coordinate 10,392,572, forward strand.
ATATATATATATATATATATATATATATATATATATGCATATGGGTCACCATGAGTTTGAGTCCAATCTCAATTCTGAGATTTAGCCACAACACACACATATATATATATATATATATATATATATATATATATATATATATATATATATATATATATATATATATATATATGGGTCACCATAAGTTTGAGTCCAATCTCAATTCTGAGATTTAGCCACAACACAGCAGCCTCTACTCACACACACATACTTGCCTTCACTTCTTGATATGTAGACATATATGAATAGTAGTACATTTGTGTGTGTGTGTATATATATATATTATTATTTTATATATATATATATATATATATATATATATATATATATATATATATATTGTTTGCCATTGATTATCTAAGAACAGAACAGTTTTATGGAAGGACTGAATTTTGATTCACAATACAAACTCGCCCGTACAAAGAGAGCCTAGGAACAAAACCTAGGAAAAGCAATCTAAGTACAATTATTTAGTTTTTCTGGGGGGGACGGTAGAGGCTCGGGAGAGTGCTATCAACTCTGCCTTACTCCTTGGACGATCGGACGTAGCTTCTGCTCTGGCGAGGAAATACTTTTTGTGTGTACGGAGGTTGCTAGTCTCTATGCTCGGGCTCTGCGTATATGACTCTGTCCTTTGCAAAGGAATAATCCCCTGCTATTTATAGGGCTTTGTGATAAGTAGCGTGTGTAGTAATTGCTCCTTAAAAAATGGACGGTTGGGGATTGGTTAAGATTAGCCTTAATCTTGTTTGTTGGAAATCAATCTGGGCTGTTTATGTTGATTACAACAAATCTGCATTGTTTATTGGAAATCGATCTGGGCAGTTATGATGATTGCAATAAATCTGCATTGTTATGATTTGTTGGTTGCTAAATCTGAGTGGATAAGTCTTAGTCAATCTTCTGCCACGTGTTCCAACTGTCATTTATGCTGCGAGCCGCATGAACGGGGCGTCCTGGCAGAGCCGCATGAGTGTGGTCTGCTAATTGAGCCGCATGGGGGTGGCCTCACAACCGAGCCGCATGAGGATGGCCTCACAACTGAGCCGCATGAGGGTGGCCCCACAACCGAGCTGCATGAGGATGGCCTCCAACTGAGCCGCGTGGAAGTCTTTGAAGCGATCCGCATAAGGAGCTTTGGAATTGGTGGATTATGCCAGCCATAAATATTTTTCTCGTCTCTCTAGGGGCATGTCATTATGTCAGAGTCATCATTTTACCTTTATGTCAGAGCTGTCAATCTTTTGTGTCAGAGCTGCCGTATTGCGTCAGAGCATTTAATGAGCCAGCTACACAAAGCAGTTATGGCCAGCTGTAGAGGCCTATTTTTGAACCGCATAGGGCCACGTGGCTTTTCCCGAGCCGCATGGAGCTATCGGGGACTTTCCAGCCGCATGAAGCTTCTAAGGAACTTTTGAGCCGCATGAGGCTCTAAGGGACTTTTGAGCCGCATGAAGCTCTAAAGGATTTTTGAGCCGCATGAAGTTCTAAGGGACTTTTGAGCCGCATGAGACTCCCTCTGTTTTGAGCCGCATGGACTTTTATGTTATTTTCCATGCTTCTACAAGACCCCCTTCAAAGTTTTCAATTTGTAAAATTGAAATACTTTGAATAAGAAGCATGGCTATGTCCGCATAAGCTCTTCTTACCGCATAGACTCCTCTGGTCGCATAGGATGTTCTGGCCGCATGGACTGTTCTGGCCGTATAGGATGTTCTGGCCGCATGGACTGTTCTGGCCGCATGGACTGCTCTGGCCACATGGATTTGCTCTGGCCGCATAGATTGCTTTGGCCGTATAGACTGCTCTGGCCGCATACTGGTCCAGTGCCACGTAGGCGTCTCATTTAATTGCTTTTGATTTGCTTTGATCTAAAGCCGTCTTTGGGGATAGGATCCCAAGAGTCAGTTTTAATATTTAGATTTTGTCTTGATGATTATGAGTAATCTTTTGCATGCGGGGGAAAGAAATCCAAGAGTCGGCCTTATCTTCTAGGCAGCACATGATTCGAAGCGTCCATCGGCCTACGAGCCCCCTGTCCGCCTGTAAATATGAGTAATTTTTAGAGAGGGACTCTTTACTCTCTTCTCTTGTTCAAGCCTTTCTTGCCCTAGTTGCCGTCGTCTTCTCCTTCGATCACCAATGGCTCCCAAAGCTTCCTCTAGTGCTGCAGCGAAGGGTAAGGGAGCGGCTTCCTCATCGACTGAGGCGCCCACAGTTCATCCCGATATTCACCCCGCTATTGATGGTAAGGATATTGGGAGTAACTGTATAAACTCAAAACCCTAACCATCATGGCTACGTCGCATATTTTATGCACGGGCCTTCTTCGTCTTCATTGAACTGTTCAAGTTCATTGTGATGAATCCGTATACTGTGCTGCATGTGCCGCATGTACATCTCATATCCGAGCTGCATAAGCACTTTGCAAACTAGGCCGCATGAAGACCTATCGAACTGTGCCGCATAAGCTTCCTCTGAACTGTGCCGCATAAGCTCACTTTAATCAGGGCTGTATAAGCTTCCTCTGAACTGTGCCGCATAAGCTCACTTTAAACAAGGCCGCATAAGCTCCCTCGAACTGGGCCGCATGAGACCCCACCAAATCAGAGCCGCATAAGCTCTTTTAAACTGGGCCGCATGAGCACCCGCTAAATAGAGCCGCATAAGCTCACTTAAACTGGACCGCATGAGGCACCATCAAACTAGAGCCGCATAAGCTCTTCTAAACCGTGTCGCATAAGCACCCGCGTAATAGAGCCGCATAAGCTCACTTTAACTGGGCCGCATAAGCACCACCAAAATGGAGACGCATAAGCTCCTTTAAATTGTGTCGCATAAGGACCCGCCTAATTAGAGCCGCATAAGCTCGAAAATACTAAGCAGTTTTCCCTGGCCATCTTCTAACTTGTTTCTTTTGTCCTTTTTTCAATGAATCTGCCAGTCAATCCTGCAGGAGAACCTTTGGTAGGTCGAGCCCAGTGGACGTTAGGTTCGACCACATAGTTGAGTATGTGGTGAACCAGCTTCCCAAAGACGAACCTGTGGAGAGGCTGAGAGACATAAAAAACTAGTCCTTCTTCTTTATCTCGGGGATGATGAATTCAAGGCTGCTGGGGGGCAAACACCTGAAACCTGCGTTCCTCTTCGGGGATGCCCTGACTGTGAAGAAATCCCAAGTTCTGGACATATCTGAGAGTTGGAGTTTTACTTCTGACGGGATGGCGATCCACATCCCTCAGATGGAACGTCACTTCCTACTTTCGTGGTTCAACATGTTGCCCATGGACAGGAAGATAGAGGATTCCTTGACTCCGACCTGAAATGGGTTGTTTGCGGGCGAAATTCACTATAACAACAACTTGTGGTCAGTGTACGCGAGCAGGGTACCGGTCAGCCGCTACGTGATGGGGTTGGCCCCGGGCAATTTCTTGAATGTGCAGGGTCCCAACTTCAAATTCTCTCAAGCTGACACTTTTCTGAACCAGCTTGCTCGGAAGGGGTCCTATCCCGTTGGCCGGTTGTCGCTACCGAGTTGGATACACCCCCTCCCTTCGTGGACCAATCTGTCTACGTAGATCGTGCAGAAATACGAGACTCTTCTGCGCAAGATTGGACTCTACCATGCTATCCGAGGCACCTGTTACGGCTTGCCCATAAACAAGAAATTGTTCATGGCTCTTTTGGAGATGTACAACTGCCGTACAGGGACTTTCTTTACACCCGTAGGGGAGATGGAGCTTGCTCTGCACGAGATGCATGACGTCTCCAAGCTGCCTTGGGGAGATGAAGTCTTTGAGGTGTATACCCCGACAAACGAAGAGTTCGAGGATTTGGAGGAGAAGTTCCCGGGCTTTGTTGCCGTCTACCGGGAATTGCTGTGTCATCACAGCACGTGCCAGCAGCTATCGAAGAAAAAGAACGACAGCTCGGAAGGGAACCTTCCACATACAAAGGCCTGGTTCACTTATCTTTTTAAGCTCGGCGCCTCAGGCCAGGTTTTTCTCCGAAGTCCTCGAACTCGGGAGGAGATACAGGACCAAGTGTAAACCGCCAAGAGGGTAAGAACCACCGGTGACAGGTTCGGAAGTAAATCTGACTCTTTTGCTTATTTTTATCAAGACACTCAGCCGTTGTCCGAGAAGGCTCTTCTGGCCGGATTTCTGATGGTGTGGCTACAAAATTGTGTAGTTTCAGGAGGAGCTGGTTCTATTGAGAGGATCAGCCATAACTTTATCCTCTCTGCTGTGAAGCTGGTCTTCGGGGTCAGACTAGCTCTTCTCCCGGCCATGGTGTGCAGCATACATCGTGGCCTTCGTATTTTCTCGTCCAAGGTCATCACCCGTGACACGACGAAGGACCTTTGAACGCATTGAATTGCCCTATCATTATTTGATGGGGTGGCTACTGATGCATTGTCGGTCTTTGATGAGGCCTGGCCCCGAAGATGGCGTAACTGCTAATGATGCTTTCATCTTCCAGTATCGCCGCATGCCTTGGGATTACGAGACTATGTGTGCCTGTCGGATGGCACTGGCGAAGGTGGACAGATACACTTTTTTCCTGTCTGTTCCTCAATTTTCTGCTGAGGAAGTGAGGGCCGTACATCTTGATGGTATTGGGTCTCCCCACTTCTTATCCGGCAAGATGCTCCTTTGGCTGCACAACATTCGTCCTTCCCACCTGGTATACCGCAACCGCAACACTGTCTATTTGGAGCCTTACTTGCCCAGTAGGTTCTCCCGCCAGTTTGGGTATAGCCAGCTATTCTGGGACAGTCCCAACTCTTGCCTGGGTTTTGAAGGTAGCGTCCTTGACGGTATCAGGGCCTGACACTATTATAACACGGTTCACACACGTACCAGCTTCTCAGTTCCTGATGCTGGGGAGTCAGGGGAGATCTTGTATTTGGCGGCTCTATACCATGTCATGGCGAATAAGCCTCCTGTTGATTTTGACCCAGGTACCAGCTTCATTGTTGGTACTGGCTTGGAGGAGAAGCCCAAGGGGTCCAAGGCGAGGATGAAGAAGGAGAACATGGTTGCTGTGTCAGACTCGGAGTCTGCCGACGTGGATGAAGAGGATGACGAGTATGCTCCCGATAACTCTTTTCCTCCTGCAGAAGATGTGGTGGCGGATCAGCCTCCTGTCGTGCCTGGTCCTTCACGCAAGCGAAGCAGGCATGAGCTCGCCGTTAGCGACATAACTTGCTCCGTGAAACGGGCTACTTTTAAGCCTCACGGGCTGCTCATTAAGGAGAGAGGCGAGGATGACGCCGTTTCGGAGGTGAATTGAATTACAACCATCTTCTTCTTTAGCTCTTCTTTTTTCTGAACTATGACCTAATCATTTTTCTTTTCTCTGTAGGCGTCAGGAGAATGGGACTTTCCAGAGCCGGATGCTGCTTCTGAGGTCGACCCGGCTCTAACTACTCTAGTTAAAGATATGAGTGCCGGGATTCTTGCCGCCGGGATTCTCCCAGCGACGGCTGAGGTTCCTCCAGCTGTTGACGTCCTAACCCAGGGCGACGTGGTCTCTGCTGAACCCGTCTCCGAGACTGCTGAATTTCAGTCGGGTGACGCTGATCCAGTTGTATCTCCTTCCGGGGCGGCTGGGGCAGAGGAACCAGTTGTATTTGGTTCGGATGTCGTTGGTGAAGAGGCTGCGACGGCTGTGAGCGAACCTCAGCCTCAGCAACTTTCTCCTGGTAAGATAAGCCAAGTCTTGACTAGTGAGGAGGTTTATTTGCTCTATCATCACATCCTTCGGGTTAAGCTGATTGATGGTTGCTTCGAACACACAGGTCCTGCTCCTTTACTGCCAACGACGGACATTATCGGAGGAGAGTTCGCCAGAGGGGATCTGGTGGAACAGAATATGCCTCCTCCTCCTCCAGCTTATATTGAGGGGCCTCCTACTGGATCAAGTTCAGGAGAGTAAGCGGCAGAACGGCCGAAGCAGGGGGAACTGGTCCCTGTACCCTCCTCTGTTCATGTGGCTCCGGAGATCGACCTTTCCGCCCTGCTGAGTCTCCAGATCCTTCGGGCTGCGGAGGAGGAATTAGCCGCTATTTAAGCATCTTTTCGCTCGAAACTTGTTTCCCTTATGGTAGGGCCATCAAGTTCCGGTGCATCTTCTTTGACACTGCCATCTACTCTTTCATTGACGCCATCTTCTTTAGAAGTCATGGATGAATCGTCAAAGGATGTGGTTGACAGTTTCTATCACCACCTGAAGCGAGGGGTTGAGGCTGCCGTGGAGAGGGGGACTTCTTTTGCCTTGGCCCGTCAATGCGCCCGTGGCCAAATTGAACTCCTTAGAACCCTTCCCGGTGGGGCAGGGATAGTTGAGCTCCTAGAGCCCAAATTGCTAGAGGCGGATCAGCTTGTGGCCCAGTTTTAAGTACTGCGGCAAGTTGATCAGTCTTCAGCCATAGATCAGGAGCGGGCTTTCCTCATCACTGCCATGAAGAAGGTAAGGGCTGTACGAGAAGTGTTCAAGCCGATTATAATGAAGGACCTCCGTGATCTCTCTCTGCAGTATGATTAGTTGAGCCGCCGGGGAGAGGATTGCATTGCTCAGGAAGCGGCAGCCTCTCACGGGATAATCGACATGAAGGAGCAGATCCTCGAACTCCAGAGGAAATTGGCTTTCATGGAGTCTGATCTCGAGGCCTCCCGTACGGATAAGGAGGTACTTGTTCAGGAGGCCGACAAAGTCACCCGAACTTCTGCTGTCTTGGAGCGTGCTCTGAAGAAGCTTGAAGATGGCTGGCAGGCTCACGTGCATCTGGAGGATACGGAGAGGTTGACTCAGGAGGCCGAACGCCGAGCCAAGCAGCGGTTTGAGCGGTCGACGGCCGTGCTGAGGGACCGTCTCAGAGAATTATGTGTCGCCAAACCATAGTCGGCTTTTTCTTTTCTTTTTCTCTCTATGTTTCTTCATCTTTTTAGTAGGGATGTGGTCCCAAAGAATGTAGTACTTTTGATTTGATTTGAATAAATAACTTTGCTTGCATCATCCTTTATCTGTCGTGCTTGTACTGTATTTATGTGTTTGCCCCACTGGGGGCTTTTCTGTGGGCCTATTATCCTTGGCATACCTTGGTTTTAGGTACGGATAATAAGTTTGATAGGGATACCTAGAACAACTCCGCGGTAAGGTGGATATGGAACTTCTTGATATCGGGCGAAAGAATGCCATAGAACAGCTGGGTTCCAGAGACACGAGATTGTGAGAAAAGAGACGCAATTACTAGGGGACCTAGTACAGCATTTATGGTCAACTGCGGACATTTGTGGTCAACTGTAGATATTTGGTGGTCAACTGTGGACATTTGTGGGCCTATTATCCTTGGCGTACCCTGGTTTTGGGTACGGATAATAAGTCAAGCGGAAACCAACATACTTACTCAGAGGTAATGAGGACGTGGTAAATATGAGGGTTTCTTCAATGGAGTCTTCCTACTCAGAGGTAATGAGGACGTGGCAGGAGTGGACACCATGAAGGGTACATAGAACAACTCAGAGGTAATATGGACGTGGAAGTTCTACGTGAGGGGTGGTTTGTTTTTTATGGAAGTAAAACAACTCAGAGGTGACATCGACGTGGTTGTTTCAGAAAATTTGTGGATCTGTTACCCTGTTTATGTACTGAATGTGCGGGTACTAGATCATGAGGAAGATGCTCTTTTAGGAAGGAAGTTCAGAGGTATAATCATACATGACTTACTACCCAGAAGATGCGATATAGATCCATTTGGGATGACCAGAATATAAGTTCAGCGGTACCTGGGGGCACATGACTTAATAGTCCGGTTAATTTGGAGGATGTTATTTAGACATAATACTTCTTCAGGAACTTGTCGTTGACGGGCAACATGAGCAAGTCTCCGTTTTGTTTTGCAAGGCGGTAAGCACCATTGGAGAATACAGCCTCGATGACAAATGGGCCTTCCCACTTTGGCTGGAATTTGCCGACAGTTTTGTGAGTCATAACCATCAGCCTCCGAACTGCCAGAACGAGATCGCCCACTTGGAATGTTCTGAGTTTAACCTTCTTATTGAAAGCTCCAGAGATGCGTGCTTGATACAGCTCGATTCGTTGTTGAGCTAACAGGCGCTTCTCATCTAAGGCCTCCAACTCTTGTAGCCAGCGACGGTAATTATCTTCTGTCGTCAATCGATAGGTGAGGGCGACACGAAGCGAGGGGATTTGAGTCTCCAGTGGGAGAACTGCTTCACTCCCATACACCAGAGAGAATGGTGTGTTCTCGGTGGCCGTCTGGACTGTAGTACGGTACGCCCACAAGCATTCGCCAAGCTTTTCATTCCAGTCGCATTTGGTGGAAGACACGAACTTCTTGAGCAGCTTGATTATAGTTTTGTTGAATGCTTTCGTCAAACCATTAGCCGCCGGATTATACGATGTTGAGGCAACATTTTGGATCCGATGCTTGTCGTAAAACCGATAGAAGACGTGGCTTGCGAACTGCGGACCATTATCGTGGATGATCCTTCGAGGCAGTCCAAAACGATAGATGACGTAATGCTTGAGGAAGCTGATCATATTTGATGTCTTCACCTCTGCAAGCGGGACATCTTTCGTCCATTTGGAGAAGTAATCTGTAATTGCCAGTATGAAGCGGTGTCCTCTGGACGAAGGTGGAGTGATTGGGCCAATGATGTCTATTCTCCATGCCTCAAATGGCCAGGATACCATCGTCGGATATAGGAATTCGGATGGTTGATGTATGAAATCTGCATGGACCTGACAGGCTTTGTACTTTCTTGCATAGTCTATCGCATCTGCCACCATCGTAGGCCAGTAATAACCCATCCGGCGAAGGCAGTCTTGCAGCTTCGGGCCAGGTTGATGGGCCCCACAAACGCCATTATGAGCTTCGCGTACCGCTTCTTTGGCCTCTGTATTTGACAAACACCGAAGCAGTAGTCCATCGTAGGATCGCCGATACAGCATCTTTGTCTCAGTATCGTAGAAGAATCTGAGAGAACGTCTTCTGATAGAGGTGGCTTCTTTCGGGTTCTCCGACAAGATGCTATAAACTGCGAAGTCGATAAATGGGAGCCTCCAATCCTGTGTCTCGTCGACCGTCAGGACAGAATAGCTCTCAGCAAATTGGACGGTATTCTTGGGACAGACCAACTCATGGCCTATTACGTCCACCAAATGATGAGTATATTTAGGGACCGCCAGGAAAGCGGCCAATCCTGCTAAGGCATCAGCTTCAATGTTCTGGAGTCTCAGAACATGTTCTATGAAGAACTCTTTCAGAGAGGAAATGATGGCGATCGCTACCTGATGATAGGGGATCATGTCTTCATGACGAACTTCGTATGAACCCCGGATCTGATTGACGATTAACTGTGAATCATCATATGCCTCTAGGTACTCTACCCCCAGTTCTTTTGCAAGTCGGAGGCCGATAACCAAGGTGTTGTACTCGGCTATGTTGTTCGAGCAGGATTCTGTAAGGGAATATGCCTGGTTGATCACCAAGCCAGAGGAAAAAATCAGTACCACTCCGACCCTAATGACAATGTTGCCCTTGGGCCCGGTTCTTGAAGTACCGTCGAAGAACATTCGCCAGACGGAATCATCGAAAGCCATGTTTGAATTGACGACCTCGTCTGGAATATCTTCATATATTTTGGTTGACTCCGAACTTGGATGGGCTGCTAAAAAGTCCGCCAGAGCTTGACCTTTAACAACCTTTTACGGAACGAAGATCATGTGGTAGGAAGACAGTAATATCGCCCATGTAGCAAGGCGAGAGCTGAGCGCACCTGGCTTGGTCATGAGAACCCTGAGGGGGTTAACTCTTGATATGACATGGATGGTTTGTTCTGTAACATAGTGTCGCATCTTCTGGATAGCGAACACCAGAGCAAGGCATTCCTTCTCTACGGCTGTGTATCTATGCTCATGCCCAATCATCATTCAGCTGAGGTAATAGATAGCTTGTTCATGTCCCACGTTATTGTTTTATGAGAGTACAGCACCGAAGAAATGCTTCATCGCTCGCACGTAAAGCAAGAACGGCTTTCCAGCAACTGGGGCCACCAGAATTAGAGGATTTGACAGATATTCTTTGATGTTGTCGAACGCGCGTTGGCACTCTTCATCCCATATGAATGAGACGCCCTTCTTCATGAGGTGGGTGAATGGTAGACATCGCCCGGAGAGGTTGGAGATGAACCTCCTGATGTAAGCTAGCCTCCCTTGAAGGCCTCGGAGTTCACAGAGATTTCTCGGGGGATCCATCTCCATGATTGCCTTTGTCTTCTCCGAATCTATATGAATTTCCTGGGCAGTAATGATAAAACCCAGGAATTTTCCACTAGATACGCCCAAGAAGGATTTGGTAGGATTCATCTTCAAGTTGTGCGCTCGCATCAAGTCGAATACCGTCTTCAGATCCTGCAGATGGTCTCCCTTAGAGCGGCTTTTGACGGCGATGTCATCAACATAACACTCCACAGTCTTACGCAGATGATCTCTAAAGATGACACTCATGGCTCTTTGATATGTGGCGCCGGCATTCTTTAAACCGAAGGGCATATTCGGAATGATGTATGCTTTTCGTCGTCAGAAAACATCTTGATTTGGTTGTATCCTGAGAAGCCATCCATGAATGACATACGCTTGAAGCTACATGTGTTGTCGATCATGATGTCCGTGATGGGAAGAGGAAACTCATCTTTAGGATATGCTTCATTTAGATTTCGAAAGTCGATGCAAATTCGAATCTTCCTATTCTTCTTGAGGATTGGTACTATGTTGGTGACCCAATCTGGATGTTGCTCCTCCTGAATGAAGCTGCTGGCTATCAGTTTGTTAACCTCAGCTTCGATGGAGTTCATGATGTCTGGACGGAATCGTCATTGTTGTTACTTGACCGACTTTGCGTCTGGATGAATGTTGAGTTTATGAAGTACAACTTCGGGGTTTAGCCCTGGCATGTCTTCGTAGCTCCAAGCGAATACGTCAATGTACTCTTTGACAAGTTGTAATAGCGACTCCCGTTCTTCGTCTGTCAGGCTTTTGCTGACGAAGATTGGCTTGGGAGAGGACTCATCGCCGAGTTCAACTTGCATAACCTCATCTTCAGTAGAAGGTTCACAAAGTTCAAAGCATTTCTTCCATTGTACATCTAGTTGCTGGACCCAAGGTTCTAACTCGAGAAGTTCGAGTACTTCTTCATCTTCTTCGTAGGCATCAGCAAATGCCATATTGACAGATAGAGCTTGCCTGAATACGTTTCCGATGCTGACATCCGAATCAGAAGTTGGTGATCCGGTTGAATGTGAATGCCAGTCACATTCCTCATCCGAGCTCTCGGGAGTTGTTGCAGGAGTAACATAGCCTAGGCCATGTCTGGTCTTACTATAGTAATCCCAAGGTTTTCCAGCCGAGACAGGTAATTGTAAGGGTAGTCGCCGGCCGGTGCCGTAGTTCAAGCCTGGTGTAGATTCCATGTTGTACCCCTGTTTTTGCATAAGATACTTGGAACGAAAACTATAGAGATAAAGCGGCAGTCTTCTAGTGTCGGATTTAAGATCGACTTCTTTTGGCCTGAAGGACTATGGATCATTCTTTCGGTCAAAGATGATTGGATGATCGTCTCCCTCGACTATAAAGCAGGAGCCCTCTACAGGAGTGATTTGATTCGTGGCATAGACATTTGTCACTTGCGTGTGTAGGTTGGTGCCTATACTGTGTTCCATAGCATACATTATTCGAAGCTTATTAAGCTCGAGGTAGTTCAAAGATAGTCCTTTATTGATAAAGTACGATATCTTTTCTGGTGGAATTATATCATCTGCGGAACATCAGAATGGGCGGCCACATACTTGGCCAGCTCTAGCTCGTCTTCAACTACCCCTTGTATTAATGAAGATTGAGAGGACGACCTGGGTAGCTTGATCATCAGCGGCTCCACTGGTAGCGTCGGACGTGGAGTTGTTGGCTCACTTGCGACCCCCGGCTTAGTACTGAGCTGCCGATTTGTTCCCGGCTCTTGTTCAGCCAACCTCTGCATTGAAGATTGGAAAGATAACCTAGGCAGCTTGATCATCAAGGTCCCCCCTGAGGGCGTTGGACGTGGGGTCGTAGGTGCGCTAGCGGCCCCTGGCTCAGTGCTTGGCTGCTGATTTGTCTTAGGCAGACGAATGACCATCGGCTTGACTGAGGGATCAACCTCTTCTGTTTGTTGTTTGCCCACCCTTGGTAATCTGATCGTCAGTGGCTCCGTATTGGGCCTCGTCCCTTGGCCAGACCTTGGCAGTCGAATTGTTATCTGCTCCCTTTGTGCAGTGAGTACCGGAAAACTACGCAAAGTGGCTGTAAGAGACGCAGTCCTGCCTGGTTTATGGGGTTGGAGATGGATTCTCAAGGGTTCCTCCGGCCCTACAATTGCCTCTGTCTGCTCTTGAGCATCCTTCTTGATCAGGTGCCTCTTGGATTTCTCGTACAAGTAAGAATCCGAATAATAAGATTCGACCCCTTTAAGGGGATCGATGTCGACAAATTCTGTCCTCACGAAGCCGTGCTTGTCGACGTACTTGAAGCACTGGTACAATATGGAGGGCACGATCATGTAATCGTGTATCCACGGATGCCCCAGAAGAATGTTGTAGGAGGTGTCTACGTCGATGACATAGCAGGTTACTTTCGACTGAAGGTCGCAGATTTAGCACTTCAGGCGAATCTTTCTGATGGGATAGCTTCTCCAGGAATTGAAGCCGCTGATGGCGGTACTTGTAGGAGTCAGCCGATGCATAGGGATGTGCAGATGATGAAGCAAGCTCTTCGGAATAATGCTTATCGAAGAGCCGGGATCAATGTGCATCCGATCCACCTTGACATCGCCGACGTATCCAGTGTAATACAGAGGACGATCGTGCAAGTTGGTCTTGATAAGCATGTCCTGCAGAGTGAACACGATATTAGGCATTGCACCGGTACAAGCACTGTCTTGGGCATCTGCTGGCGAGCTCTCTCCTGTGAGCTTGACTTGAGCCAGATAAGCATCGTCACTCAAAGCGACGCGAACATCCTTGGAGAGCCTCAAGAGCTCATATAATGACAACTTGGTCGGTGTGTTGGCCAATTGTGCCAAGATGTCAAAGTTGTAGGGCCTCTCCAGCCCATGAGACGCCTCTTTTCGGAGCGGCTTATCAAAGCGAGTCTCCTTCGGCTAGGCTTGTTGGTCATCGGAGGTTGAGAAGGTCCTGGAGCATCAGCAGCCGCCGGCTGATGATCCTCGGCCGAGTTACCCGGTGGGGGTTGAGTTTGTGCACCAGATCGGGTAACGATAGCCGTAGCTTCTTCGACATCTGTCAAGATTGTGCGGCAGGACTTGACTTTCTTACCCTTCTTCTTGTCGGTGGAGGGTGGTGCGGGCTGAGTTACTTCAGGTACCAGGTCCGGATGGACCCACATGACCTCCCCTCGTGATGTGGTGAGGGGCACTAGACCAGCAGCCTGGTCTCGGGGATGTGAAAGATTGGCGACCTCCATCTTTGCCTGGGGGACGGGTACTACTCCATCTTGAGTCTTCGTCGGAGAAAAGCTGTCGAATTGGACAGACACCATGTTGGCCGCCACAGTTACCTCCTCGAAGTTAATGGTCAGAGCCTTAGAGTCGATCAGGTTCTGGATATACCGCTTTAATTGGAAGCAGTCTTGCGTAGCATGATAGACGTAGCGGTGGTAGTGGCAGTACTTTGGGCTCTCCATCTCTGCATGACGAGGTTCACGCCTTGGAGGAGGGAGCTGAATTCGATCTCCTTGTATGAGCATGTCAAGGATGGGCTTGACATGGCTATCTTCGAAGGAGTAAGTCATCTGCAGCCACTGCTTTCTCTGTCGGCTTCGGTTCGGGCTTTGGGGCTGTGTCGGCCACCATAGCCTGTTTGCCCATGTTGTCTCGGTTGTTGGAGGAATTACCATCGTTGTTGTTGTTGGCATTAGGGCGTTTTCCCTTGTCCTCTCCTTCCGAGATGTGCAACCCCAGTTGGCGAGCTTTCTTCAACTTGTCTTCTGTGCTAGTGGCGCTGATGATGAAAGTCTTCCAGTCCTTGAACTGACTTTCGCCCATCCAGAGGCTAATTGTGGGAAGCAGCCTCTTTTGGCAGATTTCAATCAAGAAAGAATTTGGATTGCCGGAGGGCAATTTCATCACGGTTTGGCAAAACCGCTCAATATAGTTCCTTGTCAGCTCCTTCTCATCTTGAACAACGTCCATGAGGGTGGACATTGTCACATCTTATCCTACCTCGTAGAACCTTTCAAAGAATATGTTTTTGAAGCCGACGAAGGAATGGATGCAGTTGTCCGGCAGATTGTGGTACCAATCAAATACTACCCCCTCCAAAGCCCCGATGAACAACCGTGTGAGGATGGCGTCGTCATGAGGCAGATGGTCGGTTGTGACTTCAAAGTAGGTGATGTACCGGCTCGCAGATGTCTTCCTATCATATGGATTGATGTTAAATAGCTTATATCTTGGTGGGAAGGGGACATCTCTCCATGCAGCAGGATACGGTTGTCGTATCCTGAGGTCTTGGAAGGTTTCTCGGACGTAAAACATGGCCCGGAGCTCCTGGATCTCTCGTCTTGCCTTCCTGGCCTCGTCTGCAGCGGTGGGAACCGACATTCCAGGAGGATTGTCTCTCGGGTTTGGCGCAGTTGAGTTTGAGTCCGCATTGACCACGGGACCCAAGCTTGTTTGGCCAGACGTCCTTCCTTGCAGAGCCGGTAGGGCCGCTTTGATCTCATCCACGGACTTGACCAAGGTATGAAGTATGGCCTCTAGAGTGTCGATGCGTTAGTGATCACTAGGACCGTCTTGGTCGTTGTTCATCATGAACACCGTCCTCACATGAGGAAAGATGGAAGGAACGGTGGAGGACGTGCCCTCTGAATCATACCTTTGTACCGAGAAATCATCGGGGTATGTAGGAATGTTCTCCTCTGGTTCGGACTCAGAGGAAGTGCTACCCCCTGCATAGGAGGCTGTCTCGTCTTGGGACCCGTGGACGTCCTCAGGGATGTCCGGATCCACTGCATCTGTGGGGGGAATTGTTTCCCCTGGTGCATCTTCTTGAAACACCGGATTGTTGTGGACGTTCGGAGGGGTGCTACCTCCAGCTTCGGCTACCCCCAGAGATGTAGATGACGAATCTCCAAGTGTTGAAGATTTTGTCTTAGAGCGGGTGCCCTGATAAACTCCTCCAGTGGTGGTTGTGGCCAACCGCCTAGATGAGAGTTTCCTAGCCGCGCTAGTAGAGATCGCCGGGCTGGAAACATTTATCTTCTTCCCCGCCTTGCCGGTAGGGATCTTCCGAGCAAAATTGCAGGAGGCGACATGAAGCGCCTCGTCTCCTGAGCTTTCTTGCAGGACCGGTCCTGGCTGCTGCAGTCGTTGGAAGACGGACTGCCGGTCCTCTTGTACTGCTGCCTTGCTGCCGCAGCAGTTGACAATGACTTGAGTGCAGTGATGTCCATAAAAGGACTCTGCACACCAAGATTTCTTCTCTTTCTTTGCGTTTGTGAAGAATCACATCACGTAAGTCACTCGTTTTATGGGCCCGGGAGTCCCGAGCACACGAGTGTGTTGGCACCATGTTTGCTCCCTGATTGGGAGACTCTTGGGAACCACTCTGTCCGTTTGCCGCTGGGGGCTGGACACGGTCGGTTCTGTATAACTTTCCATCAGAGGCCCGCCTAACAGTAAGCGGAGCTCTCTGAGGGTCAGAGGTTGGGACAGCTGACTGAGCTCGACGAGCCCGTGCTGCCCTAGACTTCTTCTCTCTAGCACCCAATGGCGCATAGTAGGAAGAGTCCAAATTGTGTCGTACAGAGTCTGGCACATCCTTATAAGAGCATCTGAGGTCAAAACCGCATGAGAGGCGGTCGAAGACTGAACCCGAACCGCATGGAGCAGATGGTCTGCGGCTGGGATTGGTAGCCATATGAGCATTCATGCGGTTGGCATTTTTGGCCGCATCAGCATTCATGCGGCTAGCATTTGTGGCCGCATAAGAATTCATGCGGTTGGATTTGGCTGCCACACGGGTATTCATACAGCTGGCATTTATGGCTGCATCAGCATTCATGCGACTAGCATTTGTGGCCGCATCAGCATTCATGCGGCTGGATTTGGCTGCCGCAAGAACATTCATGCGGCTGGATTTAGTGGCCGCATGAGCCTTCATGCGGCTGGAATTGTTGGCCGCATGAGCCTTCTTCATGCGGCTGGCACCCTTATACGGTTTTTTCCTGGACCACATAGAGTCCCCATTTGCTTTCTCAAGTCCAGCATCGTAGTGCTTTTCTCTGCCGGACTTGAGAATAGCAGGGTCCTCTGCGGCCTGAAATGGGGCCGCATGGGAGTCTTCTTCGCCGTCTTGGGCAGCAGAGAACGCCTCTTTCAGAGCTTGGGAAGGAGCGAAAGTCTTGGGTCTCCACTCCCTACGGGCCTTCTTCGTGCGGGCTCACTTCTAGGCCGGGCCAACACTCCCGTCGGAGAGCATTTCTTCAAACGCTTGCTGGTCAAAGTGAACAACCAGCATCTGTTGCATAGAGCCAAGCTTGGCTGCGTCCGATTGCGTCACCAACTTCTCAGAAGTGGAGAAGTTAGTCCCCAGCAGAGTCACCATCGTGTTTGCCATTGATTATCTAAGAATAGAATAGTTTTATGGGAGGACTGAACTTTGATTCACAATACAAATTCGCTCGTACAAAGAGAGCCTAGGAACAAAACCTAGGAAAAGTAATCTAAGTACAATTGTTTAGTTTTTCTGGGGGGGTAACGGTTGAGGCTCGGGAGAGTGCTATCAACTCTGCCTTACTCCTTGGTCGATCGGACGTAGCTTCTGCTCTGGCGAAGAAATGCTCTTTGTGTGTGCGGGGGTTGCTAGTCTCTATGCTCGGGCTCTGTGTATATGACTCTGTCCTTTGCAAAGGAATAATCTTCTGCTATTTATGGGGCTTTGTGATAAGTAGGGTGTGCAGTAATTGCTCCTTGAAAAGCGGGCAGTTGGAGATTGGTTAAGATTAGCCTTGATCTTGTTTGTTGGAAATCAATCTGGGCTGTTTATGTTGATTGCAACAAATTTGCATTGTTTGTTGGAAATCGATCTGGACAGTTATGATGATTGCAATAAATCTGCATTGTTATAATTTGTTGGTTGCTAAATCCGAGTGGATAAGTCTTAGTCAATCTTCTGCCACGTGTCCCAACTGTCATTTATGCTGCGAGCCGCATGAACGGGGCGTCCTGGCAGAGCCACATGAGCGTGGTCTGCTAATTGAGCCGCATGAGGGTGGCCTCACAACCGAGCCGCATGAGGATGGCCTCACAACTGAGCCGTATGAGGGTAGCCCCACAACCGAGCCGTATGAGGATGGCCTCCAACTGAGCCGCATGGAAGTCTTTGAAGCGATCCGCATAAGGAGCTTTAGAATTGGTAGATTGTGCCAGCCATAAAGATTTTTCTCATCTCTCTAGGGGCATGTCATTATGTCAGAGTCATCATTTTACCTTTATGTCAGAACTGTCAATCTTTTGTGTCAGAGCTGCCGCATTGCGTCAGAGCATTTAATGAGCCAGCTGTACAGAGCAGTTATGGCCAGCTGTAGAGGCCTATTTTTGAACCGCATAGGGCCACGTAGCTTTTTTCGAGCCGCATGAAGCTATCGGGGACTTTCCAGCCGCATGAAGCTTCTAAGGGACTTTTGAGCCGCATGAGGCTCTAAGGGACTTTTGAGCCGCATGAAGCTCTAAAGGATTTTTGAGCCGCATGAAGCTCTAAGGGACTTTTGAGCCGCATGAGACTCCCTCTGTTTTGAGCCGCATAGACTTTCCTGTTCTTTTCCATGCTTCTACATATATATATTCATTCAATATTCAATTCAATTTACTATGCAATATATATATATATATATATATATATATATATATATATATATATATATATATATATATATATATATGTATGTATGTATGTATATATACATACATATATATATATATATATATATATATATATATATATATATATATATTTATATTTATATTTTAACTATAGGATATAGCTTAGGGATTAATGAGTTAGTTTAGAAATGATCCAATAGGCTTAACTTGGCATAATTGACTAGCAAGTTGACCAAGTTGACAAAAGTCAACTACTTGACCCAAATAGACTTAAAATGACTAGATAACTCAAGTTTGACCTAAATTTGGGATAATGGACTAGTTGACTTAGGGTTGACCTAGTTTGACCAGAATGGTTGACCAAAGTTGACCAGAGTTGGCCAAGAGTTGACTTTGACCTAGAATGACCTAGAAGCATGTAGTTTGCATTGCAAACTTCATTTATTCTATCTTGAATACATTATAACATGTAGTGCTCTAAATAGGACATTGTGACTCCGGTTCGAACATCTGTATTCATCAGTCACTCAGGGTATCAGATGAGTACATTTTTTTATAGTTCTTTCATTTACTTGTCGATTTCTATATTTCAGTTCTAATCAGTTCTTTTTGATTCTCTGTTACAAATATGGATTGATATTTGTGGAATTCATGTATACGACACACACACCTTACTTGTTTAGCCTCTATTACAAGAACCACTACAAGAATTACCTACAAGCACCTTCTTATTCTGGCTAGATTTATTCTCGATTTATGTGTCGTGTTATGGATTCACTCGTACTAGTTGGGTGGGGAAATACTTGAGTAGACATGTAAACATTCCCAAATACTCGAACCACCTCCATGTGAATTATACAAGAACGATAGCCATCCCACACTTGGCTAGTGTGTGATGTGCCGGATTACCCCTAGCCGTTTACATGTCGATCTCAGTATTTTAAAATACACCTTTGAGTATTGTCTAGAATCATTACTAGAATCACCACAAGAATCTTTACTAGAATCATCACAAGGATCATTACAAGAATCATCCTACTTGAATCATTGATTGGAATCACACTTGACCTATAGTGTACCACCTGGACTCATATCACATTATTCTAGTTCAACTAGCTTTTATTTACAGTCTTCATTGACATGATCTTCTGTTTCAAAGCATTTACTTTCCTTATTTTTAACTATTACTTTACATCTTAAACTGTCTAAAACTCCCATGCTTCATCAATATAACTGTCTATAATTGTTTTATTGTCTTTGTCATTTACTTGGATTTTCTTGATGAGATGTATTCGTTTCTGTCCTGACTGGACCTATTAAAAATATTACAGATGATAGCCCTGAGGATACATGCCCTACTTGCTATGGATCTGGAGAGGGATTAGCTACCTTTGGCCCTGACTCTCAGGAGTGATCGGGAGACTAGCCTAGTAGACTTGCTATAGAATTCATGTTTAGAATTTGAATTATAATAATCTGAGACTTGACTTGTTTTGAGTTGTTTTGAGATATTATCATTTAGTAGTTTTTATTTATTTTATTTTTTTAGTTATAGAATTCTGTGTTATCCCATCGTGCTTAGACTGTGATTGAGTTATATTATTTCTATACTTATCCTCCGTTCAGAGTTGAGATTTAAGACAAGTACATTATATAATTGCGTGAGTTATTTTAGATAGTGACATAGAACAACGTTCTACCGTTGGTTCTGTGGCGTAGGCTGGACGTTGTTACGCACTTGTACCCTTACGCTCGGTGCGGGTCGTGACACAGGCACACCCCGACTCCACGTCCACTCCCTGTCCCTTCGTCGTGTGCCAACACCTGTTACAACCACCACCATAATCACTGCCTACTATACAAACATCACCATCCTGATCCGGCCACCATCCTCGCCGACGACCTCCTCACTCTCCGACACCGGTTGCACAGTCCCACAGCGCCACCTACTCTGACCGACGTCTTCCAGTCATCATCCCAAGCCACCCACCAGCTGCTCTGTTCAGCCCCGACTCCACCACCGCAAACTACCTGGCCTCCACCACCGCAGTCGCATCCTGACCCCACCACTAGTCACCGGCGCCACCGCACATCCGGCGACCCCCATCTTTGCCAGCGCCGGCACCTCTGCAGTCGCCTTATGCGTCTCCACCGTCCGGCCGCTCCTGCACAGAACCGACTGTCACCTTTCTAGAGGTTCTATCTCCTAAATCCGGCGCTCTCAGGTTCTTCCAACCGGTTTCTCTCATCTGAACCTATTTTGTATCGACATGTTCGTGTCGCGCACGTAGACCCCAACTAAACTGAGGCAAGTACATTACACTATGAATTTACCTTTATATTATAAATGATGTTGTGTATGAATATTTCACAACATTCTTGTTAGTTGTTTTGACACTATGACCTGTGCACATGGATGGTTTGTCTTGACTCATGATTAAGTTATATACGTGTTGTGACTACTGATTATCCAGGTTTGATGCATGAGTCCTAGTTGTGATATGAGTTATTCGTATCGTGGCTTCGTGAGCATCTGCGTCATACTTTGTGATTATCCGTATTCACGGCATGTGCCTATCCGTATCATGAGTTTTAATTACTCATTCTTTGAGAGTCGAGATTACCTATTTTTCATGAATATAGATTATTTGTTTTCATGCTTGATATGAGAGATAGTCGGGCAGGAGAATACACTAGTAGGCATGTAGTTAACCCCATTCTCCTATTCGATTCGACAGATAGCAGTCGTACACCTCATGTATGGTGTGTCGGATTTAGCCTAGCCCCCACATGTCGAATATTGTATTCTAGGTCACACGATATTACTGTTCCTGCTAGATCCTGATTTTGTGATCATTTAGGTTACTTACTTTCATGTTATTACTGCCATGTCGCTACTTTTATATTTCTAGTTTCTCTGATTATCTGTCCTCATTTCATGTTGTCATTCCCTGCTAGTTACTTTTATTGTGTATATTCTCGTCATGATAAATTTATACATGCATTGTGTACTTTTATAGCTGTAACAGTACTTGCTCCAATCCTGACTGGATACGTTGATAATATTAGGTATGATGTGACTTGTGACCCACATTTTTGATGAGACAGGGCGAACGCATTCCTTGGAAGGATTCATTAGGATTTTTCTTTATTATTCCATTTATTTGTAGTTAAATTCCTTAGTTGCTTGATCGAATTTGTCTTCGAAACTTTAATTGACATGTATATCAATTATGGATTCAAGACTTGTAACTTTGGACAATTTTGGTTATATTAAGTTACATCTTTTCTTATTCATATCTTGCCTTAGCAATTCTGTGATTTTGAGTACATTTTTGGTATTATTGGACTGGTGTTGATTATTGAGGACTAGACAGCGTTCTACCGTCGATACCGCGATGTAGGCTGGACGTTGCCACGTACTCGTGCCCAAACATCCGGGTGCGGGTCGTGACAGTGGCAGCAACGGAGGTAGCAACGGCAGAGACGTCAGCGGTAAAGGCATCAGACGCAGAGATTTCATCACCGACACCGCCTACAACCATAAAAGTATCAGACTCAGATGATTGTGAGCCAGAGGCAGCCGAGCCACCTACAAAAAAGACTAAAATATTACAGGGAACGACAAAGGCCGAAAAATCTATCTTCGATACAGAACCCGAAGACTCAACTTATAAAGATTGAAGGTGTACTAAAGCGAATGCAAAGGTGGCAACGGATACAGAGTTGTCAACGGACTCTGAGGATTCTGAATCCTCATCAGAAGAGGGATATAAAGAGGCAGAGCCATCATCAAATAAGTCTAAGGATGGAGAGGAGGTAAAAAATTTTATAGACTCTAAATCTAAGAAGACTTATAATAAATATTTCAAAAATAAGGCTGTTATGCCTAAAAGATAAATTAAGATGGCTGATGTCGAAGATGAAAGTTTTCTGGATATATTGAAATTCTATCATTTGGATAAACTGAACAAATCCTGTCTTGGGAAAATCTCTCAGACAATAGTAAGAAATTTTTACTCAAATCTTAGGGCTGAAATTGAAGGAAAAGAAGAGGATCAACAACTAGTATTTCTGAGAGAAAAACTGATAAGGGTAAATGCTGTTATCATCAATAAATTTTATGGATTTGATCCGGTTCCTGATTTTGATATGAAAGATATTGATAATGTTTCCATGAGGGATACAATTCATGAGATTACATGTGTATCATTTGGTGCCAAGACCCCACAAAATGTATACAAAGATCAATTAAATTTTTTGTATAAATTGTTGCGTGCCTACATATCTCAAACACTTAACCCTACTGGACATGAGTTTTCCATCCATCCCGAGAGAGTAAAATTTCTTTATTATATGGGAAAGAAAATAAGGATGGATATAGGTTCTTATATGTTCAGTAGAATGATGCATATCATGGAAAAACCAACTACAAGGATAGCCCTCCCTTTCGAGGAATTTGTATTCTCAATGGCTAGTAAACATTCTGTCCCAAGCTTAGCAGGAGATGTTTATATCAAAAATAAAGACGCCATGAGAAAACTAACCTTCATTCGAATGTTTGGAAAACAGGTAGCAGCAACAAGCAAACCATCAACATCTGAAAAATCATCAACGTATGAAATCCCAAACACTAGGGACAGGGTTGATGATCTATACAATTTTGGTTCTACAAACTTTGAGAATGTCTTCAAAAAGATGAAGACTATATCCAACAACCAGAAATTGATTCTGGAGAAGATTAAACAGCAAGAGGTGGAATTGGCTGACGAAGAAAAAGAAAAAAAAAACATAAACGTGAAGAAGTTGAATGGGGCTGGCTCCAACTGGTGCTACTTTGCATTTTTTTCTCTTATTCTACTATTGATGATCCGTAATCTAATATACGCATTTTAATATGTGAAGAAGACTTTGAAGAAGAAGAAAAGAAGAAGGAAAAGAAGAAGAAGATGAAGAAAAAGAAGAAGAAGGAAAAGAAGAAGAAGATCAAAAAGAAGATTACTTTGATTTCAGATCAATTTCAATATCTTTTGATATATATTTTTTTATTTTGGAATGTAATATTTCAAAATGTAATATGGTTGGTAAAGACAGTTGGACTTGGAGATTTCATTTTTTGCTTTCTGTACAAATTCAGAATGTTAGCGTAATAAATATGCCAAAAATATGCTTTCTGTAATTGGAATGTGTTTTGATTTATGTAAAGATTCAGTACATTGATGACAGCAAGAATATTTTGATGGAATCTTAATGCCTGTTTTATTTTTAGTACTTATCTCAAAAATATGCGTTTGTAGCTCGAGTCTGAGAGTCACTATCTAGTTTTCTAATGGCGTCACATGAAATAAACCTGAAAGGATGGCACTTTGTCTTTGATCGAAAAATATTTATATGCTAGACTCATCATGATGCTCATAGAAGGGAAGGGTCCATGGCGAGTAGAAATTCACTACTTTTCCAGTTCAAAATTTTTAATTCTGAAAGTTCTTGCTGAACCCTGATTCTTGTTTTGATAGTTTAGAACTTCTACTAATGTAATGTTTCATTGAAATTCAACTTTTCTAGCTCCATGCAAACGAAACTTAGCAACTCCTAAAGTTTGAGACAAATGTAACCAAGGGCTGCTAGGTCATAGACAATAGTATGAGAGGCAGTATGAAACTTATGTGGATGAAATTATCTGTTTTAGTATTATTGACCAAATAGGGCTTGATGATGGAGTTGGTCTGGTCATGATTAGATTGAAGATTGTAAAGTGTTATAACTTCAACATGGATATAATATGTCCGTCACAACTATAGCCTCAACCGGGTCCTATCCAGTTCATAAGAATAAATGTGTGTATCGGGCCACTAGTATTACTGTTTTCGCTGCCGCTAGTCGTCGTGTGCCATCAAGAATATTTTGATGGAAAACTCAAAAAGTAACAAAAATCCAAGTAAATAATCAAGCAACGTAGCCACTAGTACTACTGTTTCTGCTGCTTCCGGTGCTGTCGTCGTGTGCCACTAGTACTACTGTTTCCGCTGTCGCTAGTCGTCGTAAGCTCACAATTTGGAATACTAGATTTTTAACTGTCACGGTAACTTCTTATGTATGCCACTAGTACTACTATTTTCGCTACCGTCGACGCTGTCGTCTCCAAAGAAAGTGGTATGCATTACTCATTTTATCGGCCCACTGTTTTTCTTTATATCTATTTCTCCTTGATTCATCAACGACGGTAGTTGCTGCTGTTGCTGTAATGATGGTGGCATGACCGATATAGGGTTTGCAATTGGGCTCGAATTCAGATGGCTAGCTCCGCCACTGCCATCGCTGCTGGGAAGCATGTTGCGGTAGAGCGCATCGAGCTGGTGGAAGTAGGGGCAGGTCTTGGCGTCCTCTGGCCAATTCTTGTTGCTCTCCTTCACCTTCTTGAAGTACCGTGAGTCGAGTTTGCTCCTCCTCCCTTATAAGGGCGTCTATCTCCGACTTCGGCCACCATGACGAAGAAGCCGGGTCCAGGCTCACGCTCATCGAAGCTCTGCCCTCGCATGTGTCCGACGAAAAGGGTACCAGTTTAGATGAAGTCGAACAAAGGTGGAGGAGAAGGAGGAGGAGGCGGAGGCAGACGAAAAGGGGGTAAGAGACGGAAAGGGGGGAGGTACTTCCACCGTTCAAGAGAAGAAGAAGAGAGGGTTTTATGGGATGGTGGTGGAGTGAAGAGGCGAAGATGGTGGTGGCGGTGCTCTCTCTCTCTGTGTGTGTATATAATGACTTCGGCTACTGCAAATAAAAAAAGTGTTAAATATAACTTAATGTAGGGTAGGGAATGAAAATATTGAATGTTCAATGACAACCAAATTACGGTAATCTAGGAGGAGTTTTTAAAATAAGTTACCAGGTTAATATGACTTGCTATATCAAGTTAACTTCCAAGTCAAGGACACAACTTTCACACTTTTCAATGCACTTGTTTTGTCATGTATTGATACATTCATGTATTGAAGAATTATATATATATATATATATATATATATATATATATATATATATATATATATATATATATATATATATATATATATATAACAAAAATATCTCTAGTAATATAAGGTAGCTTGGAAACGGTTCAAAACTGAACTGTCTGAACAGTTTATAGAGAATTCATTAATTATTTTTTTAAAATTATTAATTATTTAACTATATTATATGATTTATTTATAAATAAATAATTCTAACTCAAGTGATTAAGGTGGCATGGTTGCCTAAGTTCATTCCTAGGAACGATAGTAATTATATTTAAAGTTTCTTTAACAATTTTTTTACCCGTGGACATTGCACGTACATGTTACTAGTCTATAATATATATATATATATATATATATATATATATATATATATATATATATAACAAATTTTAATTCAAATATATTTATTTTTTTTCTCCAAAAAATTCAAATATATTTAAATGGAAATTTTCAGTAAAAGCATTAAAATTATACATAATTACATGTACAACATAAATTTTCATAAAATTATAAAAAGAGCATAGAAACGCCTTTCGGAAGGGCGTTTTGCTCTTTAAATAAATAAAAATTTATTTCTGTTAACGACATTAACTTGTAGTCGGACAATAACAAAAAAAAATATACATATATATAAGGAAAACGTCCTTAGGAAGGACGTTTTCCTTGAGAAAAACGTCCTTCCTAAGGGTGTTTTTCTTTTTTTATATATTTTTTGGGCAAGTAATGTCGATGGGACTTGTGAAATGTAAGCTATAAATAAGTTGATGGGACACGTAATGTTGATGGACCTTGTGAAATGTAAAAGTAATGCTTCCAGCAAATTTATGTTGGCTTTGCCGAACTATAAATTCATACATCCATTTGGGGAATCAAATTTTGAATTTTAGGAGGTGGTATGCTTCAAATTTATGTCGGTCAAGTAATGTTGATGGGACTTGTGAAATGTACAAGTGTTGCTTGGGGTCTTACAGTACTTGTTGAGATATTTAATACCATGTGGGACAACATTACTTCCCATCACATTATGCGAATTCATTATGCTTTCACCTCTCTCTCTCTCTCTCTCTCTCTCTCTCCCCAATAGGGTGTATGATTCTAGGAAGGTAGCAGTTGCTTATAAAGTTGGGCTATTTCATAAAAATATATATAAAGGAAAACGTCCTTCCTAAGGACGTTTTCCTCAAGGTAGAGGGAAACGTCATTCCTAAGGACGTTTTCCTTATATATATATATATATATATATATATATATAT
Organism: Iris pallida; assembly: GCA_029216955.1. Lineage (NCBI taxonomy): Eukaryota > Viridiplantae > Streptophyta > Magnoliopsida > Asparagales > Iridaceae > Iris > Iris pallida. Next base: position 10,418,839 of record JANAVB010015599.1, read on the forward strand.
ATATATATATATATATATATATATATATATATATATATATATATATATATATATTGCAAATGACCTCTAGCCTAGTGGTTAAAAGAGATGCATGCAGTCCAAGTGGTCGGGAGTTCAAGCCTCAGTGGAGGCGAGTTCGCCACAAGTACCCATTGCTTCAAAAAAAAAAAAAAAAAAAAAAAAAATATATATATATATATATATATATATTTGTTATTGTCCAGCTACAAGTTAATGTCTCCGTTAACAGAAATAATTTTTTATTTATTTAAAGAGCGGAACTTCGTTCCAAAAGACGTATCTATGCTCTCTTTATAATTTTATGAAAATTTATGGTGTACATATAATTATGTAAAATTTAAATGCTTTTACCGAAAATTTTCGATATTTAAATGTTTAAACTGTTTTTCAAAAAATGATGAAAATTATTTTACGTACGTTAGAGAAGGAAGGATATAGTCACCGTCCCCATCGGTGGTATAAATACCGCTCTCTCTAAAAATTGTCGAATATATAATATATATAATAGAAGGAAGGATATAGTCACCGGCACCGCCGGTGGTATAAATACCGCTCGCTCTAAAAATAATCGATAAGCCCTTTCTTCTCGCTCAAAACGCGCAACTTTCTCTCTCCTCCTCTGGAACTTCCACCGAAACCCTAACCCTAGAAAGAGAGAGAGAGAGAGAGGCGGGAAACCCTAGTTTTTTTTTCCGGAAGAAGTAGGGAGGAGGCCGCTATCTCGCTCTCATTGGTAATTGAATCCGACCCCTTCTCCTTCTTCATTTTTTTTGAATTATTTTGAGTTTTGTTTGCTGGATTGGATTTATTGATAGCTAGATCTTGTGAGGATCTCATTTGGGGTGTTATTTTCCGATTTTTAGGTTAAATTACTGCTAAAGATTTGGACGTTTTGTAGTTTTTGCTGTCAATGTTAAGGAAATCCTGGGGAATGGGTGGTCTGAGAGAAACTGAAATGCACAAAATTTTACATTTATTTCCAAAAATATGATCAATTCCTAATATTTTCAAGTTACTCTAGCAATTTAGTTTGGTTAATGTGCCATTTGGAAGAGAATAATGCAATTTTCTTAGCAAATTGTATCTTCTTGCATAATTTGCCATTAAAATCCGAGCAAAGTTTTTATCTTTATTTTTCAGGATTGGGAATTTGATCACCCGTCATGGCTTCGGTGACCGCCTCAGCCTTCTTCCCCGTCCCCTCGTCGTCTTCGACCACTTCCTCTTCGAGCTCAACCGCGTCCGCTAAGCCCTCCTCAATCTCCCTCGGCAAGGGGCCCGACAGCCTCGACTCCCGGGGCCTCATTGCCAAGCCCGCGTCTGGCTCTGGCTCCGGCGGCTTGCAAGTGAAGGCCAATGCCCAGACCGCCACGAGGGTCAACGGGTCCAAGGTCGGGTTGAAAACCGACGCGGCCAAGGTTGAGGACGGCCGCTCCGTCCTCCCTTCCTCCTCCGCCCCAAGGACTTTCTACAACCAGCTGCCCGACTGGAGCGTCCTCCTCGCCGCCATCACCACCATCTTCCTGGCTGCCGAGAAGCAGTGGACCCTTATCGACTGGAAGCCGAGGCGGCCCGACATGCTTACCGATGCTTTCGGCCTCGGGAAGATCATAGAGAACGGGCTCATCTACAGACAGAACTTCTCGATAAGGTCATACGAGATTGGGGCGGACCAGACGGCTTCTATAGAAACGCTAATGAATCATTTACAGGCGGGGATGCTGAATATGGACTGCCTCTAATGTGTATAAATAAAATGGTTTCGTTTACAACAAATTTAAGTGATGTGCGCTTTGTGGTTTTTCAGGAGACAGCGCTGAACCATGTGAGGTGTGCTGGGTTATTGGGTAATGGGTTTGGTTCGACGCCGGAGATGAGTAAAAGGAATTTAATATGGGTCGTCACCAAGATGCAGGTCCTTGTAGAACATTATCCTTCTTGGTAAGCATTTCATCCTTTTTTAACTGCCTGTTTTGGAATTGCTATATATACCTGTATTTATATGCATCTTTATTTGGTAATTTCTGGTTAAGAGACCACAGTCTTGTAAGATTAGCATTTATTGAGGTAATTTCACTTGTGGTGCCATCTAACCTCTACTTGGTTAGGCAACTTTTCTGCTGACGAGCATTCATGGCCGATATGTTTGTGTGAACTAAGGCCTGTGTAGGTTGTTCGATTTAAGGTCAATATGCTTGTGCTATCCAGCTAGGCCTGGAGGTTGTATGATTAGCTCGTATGTATTAGAGCTCGGTGTTTAGGCACTTAAAGTTAAGTCCTCTCATGCTCATCTTGTAGATGTAGTTGGGAAATGAACATCTTGGATATGTTTGGTTATTCTTGGTACTTCAACAAGTTGTAATTTGGTGGAAACATTTATTATGACATATGTTGCACGGACATGGCAAAATGATGTCCATATCCCGTGTAACATAGCTAACTACCTCTGTATTTATTTGAAACAAAACTGTCCGTAGCCTGTATTAGTATTGTACCTATTTGAAACGAAACTGTCTGTAGCCTGTATCAGTATAATGTCTGTAACCGCCATGTCTGTATCCACTATGTTTTTATCCGCATCCTTGTCCGGATTGGTGCGATATATAATATAACTCCACAACATAGATTATAAATCTAAGAGAAATTACCAAAAAGGCGTAGAAACTCTAAGAGAAATTACCAAAAAGGCATAGAAGGGTGGTTGGGAATCTTCTTCTAGAATGGTAGATCCAATCTAGAAAGGTGGGATTGCTATAGTGTCTATCGTTTATTCTAGAAGGAAAAAAAAAAAGACTGCATGACTCACTATAAGAACTTGTTATTGTGTGAGTGTATTTTATGAATTTTGACAGAGGCTGGGGCACATATAAAAAATGTTCTGCTGGACCGTGGTTTTCCACATGTATACAAAGCCGTATAGAATTAGATAGTCCAAGTGTTTGCATATTCCCCCTTGAAGGACATTGTTTGTCTAGGGCCCATGTCCCGCCTTGTCGATTGAGTAGTATACAGTTATTCCATTGCACGTTTCTTTTTCCTGAATATAGACAGTCAAACTTTGCCAGTTTTAGCATTCAAGTTGATGTTCAAACTTTTGATTGAATATCTGCATCATTGGATTTCATTTGGAATGTTTTATCCCACCTTTTTGGACCACTAATTTTCTTTCTGACTTCTTTCTATGTACCGATTTATATATGAAGAGAACTTACTGTCGTTGTACATGACTTTCTGCTGCTTACCAGCAGTGGTTTCCTTTTTCACTTGTACCGGCATAATCATGGGAGGAGCTATGCTGCCTCCCACAGTTCTACTGTACATAATTATTTTCATCTATAAGTGCAGGGGGGATGTTATTGAAGTAGATACGTGGGCTGGAGGATCCGGAAAGAATGGCATGCGTCGTGATTGGCATGTTCGTGACTGCCAAACCGGCCAAACTATTATGAGAGCTTCCAGGTTGGCAGATACTGTATTTTCATGGCAAGCAATTTCCTTGCTTGAGAAGTTCTACTTCATGCTTACAATCATACCAAATAAGTACTTCATTTGCTTACATTGTGTTTGTTTTGGCCTACACAGCAATTGGGTGATGATGAACAAAAGTACTAGGAAGCTATCAAAGTTTCCTGAAGAAGTTAGAGCTGAAATAAGACCCTACTTTATGGATCGTGTTCCTATCATTGACGAGGACAACAGAAAGCTTCCTAAGCTTGATGATGATACTGCAGACCATGTTCGTAGTGGTCTAACTGTAAGTTGGAGCTTTGACCAAGGGAAAAAGAAGTTTACAGTACAATTTTCTGCTGTTTTTTTTTTCTATGCTCTTTTTTTTTATGACATAAAAATGATACAGCCAAAATGGAGTGACTTGGATGTCAATCAGCATGTCAACAATGTCAAATACCTTGGATGGATTCTTGAGGTACTATGAATGTTATTGCTTCTAGCTAACTAATCTTAGTATTTACACATTTGTTTTTTAGTGCATTTGAGGCCCTTTTGAGTTCATGTATAATTCGTTACTAAATCTAATATTGGGCACGTCCAACAAATGTAAGTGGTTTAAGGGAGGTATTTAAATTTTGATGAGTGGTCCTGTTCCTGTTCACCAATAAGAGCTTGGGGGACCATGATTGACAAGATATCCCTTCTCATGCAATATAAAGATGTACATTTATTACGTAACAAATGCTGGCCAGGACCTAAATGCTTACTTTTATCTCAACTTTACTGGGGAAATCCTGTTAGCTCTGTCCTGTGGTTGCTTTAATGTTTTGTTCTTGATACATAAATCAATTTATGCCCTGTGGTTGCTTTAATGTTTTGTTCTTGATACATAAATCAATTTATGTCCTGTGGTTGCTTCAATGTTTTGTTCATGATACATAAATCAATTTATTTATGAATCTGATAAATAGCAGTTTAAGCAACCATAAAAATTTGATTAATAAGACGTGTACTTAGCATTCAGTTATATTGCATTATTTGGAATATTCGACTTGAGGTTGCTGGATATATCATGTCTGCTCAGGCTTGTTAGCTACATTGTTCAGCATCAATACTTTAGTCTCCTCCTCATGTCATTGTCCCTAATACTAGATTCTAATATTAATTTTGCTTGAAACTCTTATCTTTGCATGGCATAGCTGTCTTTAGTAAGTTTATCAAATATTCTCTTGGTACAACTGTATAGAGTTCCTTTCCCATTTCTGTTAATGCAAACAATTACAAGTTGTGCACATGGTTTTGTGGCCTATGGAATAACATCGCATATGGGCCTCTTTGTTCTTTAGCAATTATTTCAGTCTACCGGAAACTATTTTATGTACTCTTGGTTGCCCCTTGCGTTAAACTTGATTGCATTTAGTAGTAGTATTTGGTAGATTGTGTAGACCAGCTGGCAACCAAATGCTTTCCTAATGTAATTTCTATCCATGCTGGTTATTTATTCCCGTCAGAAATTTATTTATTTTCTTGTGAGCAGAGTGCTCCCATCTCCATGCTGGAGAGCCATGAGCTTGCAAGCTTCACACTTGAGTACAGGAGGGAGTGTGGAAGGGACGGCGTGCTGCAGTCCCTCACCGCAGTTTCTGCTGACTGCAGTGCCGGCCCTGCAGAGCTTCCCATCGAGTGCCAGCATCTGCTCCGGCTTGAGGGTGGGTCTGAACTCGTGAAGGGACGAACCGAGTGGAGGCCCAAGAAGCATGGCCCCTTCCCAGCTGGGAGCCCATGAAGGAATTTATGGTGGGGAAAGGGCCACATAACATCTTCCTTCCTATATTTTGCGTAAACTGTAATACTCGGCAGTATGGTGCTGTATGTAGAGAAAGAATTGTTCGCTTGCTTTGCCGGATATAATTTTCGTTCTATTTTTCGTTTGTGCTTCGTCGTTTTTCTTTCTAACCGTGAAAGACATCCAATGTAATTATTTCTTGCTATGCTGTAAACTGTGATATTTCTCTGATGACATTCAAAGAAATCTATCCTATAATATAAAGCACAGTGGATTTTTGGTTCGACCCATGTGTTTTGGTTCAACGATGATGGAAGGACTAAATTGTCCCTCTCAAAAACTCAATTTTGCTTTCAGAATATAGACAACCCACTGTTTTTTGTTCTACCACATAAATAAAAGGACAAGTTGTTCCAACTTCTCCCTCACGTTCATCCCAACATCCCAACTTCTTTCTCACGTTCCTCCGAACGGCGGCGGCAGCGGAGCCTCCCCTCCGCCGTGGAGAACTGGAATTCCAGCTTCACCGTGAGCCTCGACCCGCAGAACGAATCAGAGCAGCCGGCGGCGGTGAGGTTACCACGGAGGATCTCCGGGAGGCATTCTTCGGCATGAGAGAAGTCACTCGACCCTTCTCCAGGTGGTGGTCCAGTCAGATCAGTCTCCGGGAAGAATAAGCAGCAAAGGTGGAACGACGTTCGACCATCGGATCTGCTGTTCGTGTCCGTGCCATTATGGCACGGATTATCCACTAGTCTATAATATAAAGAACAGAGGATTTTTGGTCCGACCCATGTGCTTCGGTTCAACGATGATGAAAGGACTAAATTGTCCCTATCTCTATAAGAGAGGAGGAGGTCCCATGTTGGGTGCGGAGCAACCGGTTGTTCCAACGGCACCCCCGCCTCCAGCTCCTCTTGCACCGTCCCTCCCTCCGCCGCCTCCGCTCCATCCTCGCCCACGCCGTCGTTGCCGGCCTCTTCCGCAACCCATTCGTCGCAAGCAGTCTCCTCCACCGCGTCGCCGACCCTTCCTTCGCCGCCTCCCTCTTCTCCGCCATGACCAACCCCTTCTCCTTCAACACCGCCATCGCCATCTCCGCCGACCCACTCTCCATCTACTCCCAAATGCTCCGCCGCCGCGTCCCTCCCGACTCCCGCGCCTTCTCTTCCTTGCTCAACACCACCACCGCCGCCGCCGCCACCAGGTCCCTCCACGCACACGCCCTCCTACTCGGATTCCGGTCCGACCCCTTCGTGCAGACCGTCCTGCTCACGGCCTAATCCCGACGCGGCTCCGCCAACCACGTCCTGCGGGTGTTCGACGGGATGCCGCACAGGGACGTCTCCTGGACCGCCGTCGTCTCGGGCCTCGCCGCCCTCGGACGTCCCGCGACGGCCCTGCGCGTCCTCGCCTCCATGAGGTCCCACGCCGCCCCGAACGTCGCCACCGTGGTCTTTGCCGTGTCGACTCCGCCGGGCTCTGGTCCCTGGCGCTGGCCCGGTGCCTGCACGCCTACGTCGAGAAGGCCGGGTTCGGAGGCCGCGTCTCCGTGCGGAACTCCCTGGCGCTGGCCCGGTGCCTGCACGCCTACGTCGAGAAGGCCGGGTTCGTGTCCGTGCCATTATGACACGGGTTATCCACTAGTACATCTATATGGTAAGGTTGCCGATTTGCTTACCAAATAGCTGGTGATCTACATGGATCTGCCTTTTTCCAACAAAGCATTATTGAGTGGATGTAATACTCTTTCGTGTAATATGTTACATTGTCTTTCTCTATAACACTGGTGTTGTGTTGAGCCAACTAAAGTGTCTCATCTTTTGAAGGCATTTTGTTTAATTGGTGTTACTTGAACAAAGAAAACCTGTGATTGTATTTAACAAGGTGTTCAATTTATTTGAGCAAGTTGCTTGTATTCGTCAGGCTTTGATTATGCGGAGGAACTCGAAACTGACAGTAATGTCACTCTATCATTATGGAACTGACTACAACTCGAAAGGCAAAGAATCATCAATTTCACTTAGAACTACCATTTTGTATCATCAATTTTGTTTCTAATATGTATTTGAATTGCGTCCTTTGGATTTTTCCAAAGCAGCTATATTTGCTCCACAACTAATCAATATTCAGACAGGTGCATTGGTACATGCAATGGCCTCTGGACTTCAAGCCCGGTGCTGTTCGTCTTATCATCAGTATTCACCTCCAGATCCTTGTTAGCAATTCGGCAAACAAAAAAAATTCGGGACGACAAAAGTACGAGTATAAATCGGCACAATATAAGTAAAATACGGTAAAAAATTCGATCAAAAAATCGTCTACCGAAAAACATTTGGATTAGATTTAATTCGTGTTTAGTACGTTTCATATTAACAAATTCGGCACTAAAAATTCGGCATATATATATGGCCCATCCACCTCTACTCCTTCATAAACAAGAGTTCAGTGTGAGAATAAGATAAGGTTGGAGAACATTATATAAAGAAAAGAAAATAAAAGTAGGATGGAAAACCGAAATTTTTTTCTTTGATTGTTGCAAGCAACTTGTGCAAAGATTCTTAGGTTTCTTTTTTTGGTTACAGCTGTGAGATTTTTTCTTCTTTTCTTTTGATAATTGTGCCAGTCTTAATATTTAATAGCAGCAAGAGTCAAGAAAGTGAAAACTGTTGGGTTCTCAGTCAAGTTTTTTTGGCCGAATGTTTAAAAAATTCGTACGGTACGTGTTTAATACTGCACAGGCTTAAAATTCGCGTACAAGTCCGAATTTTTCAAACGTACGCAAGTATTATACGTTTATGTAAGATATGGAAAAATTCGCATATAATACGCATTTTATTCGGATGATTGCTAACAAGGCTCCAGATTGAACATTTTAATGTCTGGAATAAAATTTCAAAATGATGCCCCTTAAACAAGGATAAAACATTTTTTTTTTGTAAGGAAAAATAAAGGTTTACCTATGCTATATGGTGATTAGAAAAATGTGTGTAATGGTATATCGATTAAAAAAAAGGATTATAATAGAAAGGGATAAAACTTGGTCAAAGTCACAAGCCTGGTTAGCAATTCGGCAAACGGAAAAAATTTCGGACGGCAAAAGTACGAGTATAAATTGGCTCAGTCCAAATAAAATACGTTCAAAAATCCGGTCAAATATTCAAAAAATGAATTGAGGTTAGAAACTTCACATTCTTCAATATGTTGTCAAATTTGGTTAATTAAACAGGTTCCCAACACATTTTTTGTGCCAATTTTTTTAATAATTTATATAGAACACGTTTAAAACTTTATATGCTTAAAATCTACGTACTGATTTGAAAGTACGCAAGTATTATATGTTTATGAAAGATACGGAAAAATTCGGGTATAATACGAATTTTATTCGGGTGATTGCTAATAAAGGTCACAAGGTATTATTCAAGTTAGATTATAGCTTAAATAAAGCATGGCAGTAACGAAAAAAGTTTGCACCGACGACAAATTATTATATTTAATTACCAAAGTTTCTTATTTTTTTTAATTTCAAGTGAGATGACGAAGTATCGCGATAAAACTTGGGAGTTAAACAACAGACGGGATACTTTATCAGAAAGGAGGAGATTATTTGACGTTGGAGTTATTGAATCTTTTCTTCTTTTTGGAGCCTTGTTAGCAATCACCCGAATAAAATGCGTATTATACGCAAATTTTTTCGTATCTTACATAAACGTATAATACTTACGTACGTTTGAAAAATTCGGACGTGTACGCAAATTTTAAGTCTGTGGAGTTTTAAACACGTACCGTACGAATTTTTAAAATATTCGTCCAAAAAAACTTGACTGAGAAACCCAACAGTTTTCATTTTCTTGACTCTTGCTGCTATTAAATATTAAGACTGGCACAATTATCAAAAAAAAAAAGAAGAAAAAATCTCACAGCTGTAACCAAAAAAAAAAAAAGAAACCTAAAAATCTTTGCACATGTTGCTTGCAACAATCAAAGAAAAACCTTTCGGTTTTTTATCATACTTTTACTTTCTTTTCTTTATATAATGTTCCCCAACCTCATCTTATTCTCACACTGAACCCTTATTTATGAAGGAGTAGAGGTGGGTGGGCCATATATATATATGTCGAATTTTTAGTGCCAAATTTGTTCATATAAAACGTACTAAACACGAATTAAATCTAATCCGAATATTTTTCGTTAGACGATTTTTTGACCGGATTTTTTACCGTATTTTACTTATATTGTGCCGATTTATACTCGCACTTTTGTCGTTCCGAATTTTTTCGTCTGCCGAATTGCTAACAAGATTTTGGAGTCGAAATTGTCGTCAGTCCTTTCTTCTTCTCGTTCGTCGTTCTATTTACTTTAGGTTGACTTCTTCTTCTTTTTTTTTTTTTTTCCTTAGAAGATATTTTTTTGGTGTTCTTCAAATTTGTGGGCCTTGGACGTCTATCCCGTCTGCCATGCATGGATCAGGGCCGGGTTTGGTATCGGTTACCAAGATCAATAACTGTGTCGGTGCACGAAATCGGACACTGTGTCGACGATACTCAGACACTAAGATGAGTGTCTGTCCCTCGAGCAAGGAGTTCTACATCCATCCAATCGATAATCAATGCGGTTCATAGTTGGATAGCTCTTAATCCATGCATTAGTTAGCGGTGAGTTAATTAATGTTGTAACGTAGTTGTGCAACAGCATGGCCATCTTGGTGTTCGATGTATTAAGGGTGAGAAGGAAGAATACTGATTGCGTATTATAATTTGTCATAATTAAGTTTTGTTACAAAAATACTAGCACTATATTATATGAATTTATGCCATCCCTTCATCAAGGTTATATAGTGAGAATAAAGAGAAGTATTGTTGCAAGAAGAAGGCTAATTTTTTATTTAAATATTTTGTTGTGAAAATAAAAGAGAAAGAGATGGAATTGGTAGTCGAAAATTTGTACATAGCGTTTCTCATTGATAATATATATAGAAGGGATGAGATAGAGGTTGTGTGTATGGATAAGGGCATCCATATTTTGGTTTATCTAAATTACAACACTCCCCCTTGGAAGCCCACTTCAATTGTGGTCTCATTAAAAACTTTTCTAAGTAAAAACTCCATCTTTTCAAAAAAAAAAAATCCATAGAAAAGAAAAGAGTACAATAATATTCTTCAGGAATCCAAGTGAAAAAAAAAAACTCGACGAAGAAAAAGAGTATAATACGCAAAGACATGCTTCAATATGTCTTCATTAGCATCTTCAGGATGCTTGCATCTACAACATGCTCCCCCTCAAAAAAAAAACTTACATTATTGTTCTACATCAATTCAAAATGAAAATCAACCCCCAATACAATTTAAATATTACATATAACCCCAACACTTTATTTAACTCATATCCTTATGAAGAGGTTGCATGCTTTATTTGTAATTACTGAAAGCTCGCAACTCTCCCTAATATGTTGAAATGTTGAAAACATAGCCCTACACATTCTCTTGTTTGTTTCATTAATTATAAAAAAATCTTTGGAAAGATTGTCGCAGTATTTTGCTCTATTTATCTCCAAAATACCTACAACAATTTTTAGAAAAGATATATCTTGTTTGTGATATCCTCTTAAGGAGGATCAGATAAATATCCTTCATTTGTATATCGCATTATATCAAAACATGAAATAAATCAAGAATGTTTTTTGATATATCATTCAAGTGCCCATGTGTAGATACATCAACAGGTTTACATAAAATATTGTGATGAGTGAATGACAATAAAGAATTTTATATTCTTTAAATGTGGTACTTCATGACCCAGAACATATTCTTTCATTCTTTCGATCGTAACAATACCAGAATAAGTCATTTTAGCGACGCATAAAGACGTCGCTAAAACGACAAATTTCGTCGCTAAAGATATTTAGCGACGAAATTACCAACGTTTCGTGATAGTCGCTGAAATGTAAGTCGCTAATCTTCTAAACGTCGCCAAACGTCGCAATTATCGACGTTTGCCGACGTATATATACGTCGGTATATTGCCGACGTCTACCGTCGTGACGTCGGTGGATTAGCGACGTATTACTGCATATCGCTACGCGTCGGTAAATTACCGACGTATTACTGACGAATCGTCGGTGGTTTAGTGACAAGTTAAAAGTCGTTAAACGTCGGTAAATCCTGGGAATTCCTGGGAATATTACCGACGTGCACCGACGTTTACCGACGTTTTCCGACATATTATAACGTCGCTAAAACATCGGTAAACTGGATAATATCGCATATTTACCGACGTTTACCGACGTAAATGTACGTCGGTGTACGTCGGTAAACGTCGCTAAGTCTAAAAAATAAAATAAATAAAATACAGAATGTCCATTTCTTCCTGCAGTTTAAAAAGATAACCATTTCTCACTGTAGAATAGGATCCAAACAATCACAGAATGTCCATTTCTCGCTGTACACAACTAACCAAGTTTGTATACTTGACGTCGATAATTGCGAATAACCAAATATCCAAATAACCAAGTTTACAACAATCACACAACAACTAACCAAATAACCAAATATCCAAATAACCAAATAACCAAGTATCCAAATAACCAAATATCCAAATAACCAAGTATCCAAACAACCAAGTATCCAAATCTACACAACCAACAAATATCCAAGTCACAAACAAAGAATGAAACAAACACAGAAACAGTCCTAACTAGGACTACAAGGAATCTGGTGCAGAAGGGGCACCGTCGTGACGAAGGGATAAGAACTACTCATACTCCTCACGTGAAATCGATACCGATGGAGGCAGTGACGTCGGTGGAGTCCGTGTCGAAGAAGATGGCGGTGGAGGCGGCGGAGTCGACGACGATGAAGGCGTACCCGGAAGACCAGCACGCTCCAACGCTGTAAGTCGCTGGTGGTATGAATCCATGATAGATAACATTCTATCACTGCTCTCGACCATCGACTCCTGCGCCAATCTCATCCTCTCGGCTATGGTCACCTGTCCTGTCTGCAGCTCCGTGACCGTGCGCTCTAACCATCCAACGGTGTGCTCTGTCCTCTCAGTCGTCTCCCTGAGGTCTATAATGCCGCAGTCAAGCGCATCCAATCGTGCTAGCAGCGCAGGATCGTCGTGCTGAGACTGCTCCTCGATCCGTCGTAGCAGGTCGTCACGGAGAGACTCTATCATCTGGTGGACTCGGGCAGACTCCTGGGACGGCTGTGGACCATGCACACTAGCAGGAGATGTCCTAGAGGACTGGATCGCAACTAGGGCGTCATAGGATCCCGTACCGTAGTACGTACCCCAATGGAGTCCACCAGCGGCGGCAATCCACAGCTCGTCCTCCGACAGAGCTTGAGTGGACTGCGAGGAAGTACCGGCCTCTCCTGCATCAGGTGCACTAGCAGCTGCCCGTTCCCGCAGCCTCTGATACTCGGCCTAGAAAGTACTTATTATTACTAACTTCTAATTTCTAATTAATGTACTTATTATTACTAATTTCTAATTAATGTACTTATTATTTCTAATTTCTAATTAATGTACTTATTATTACTAACTACATGAATATTTATTTGTATCATATTTACTAAGTTATATTAAAATTGACACGAAGTATTAAATTAAGATAACGTATTGTAATACTTACATAAGTCTGCTCGGCCCTCTCGTCAATAAGGTCAACTCCGCGACGATGGGTGGCCAGGAAGACGGTCACCATGTCGGCGTTACCGACCTTCCATACCTGTAATTAAATATATTATCTTAGTAATAATTTATCGGTTTTGCATTAAAATAATATTTTTAAAAGAGGAAGACATACCAGACGACGGAAATGTTCTGTCATCGGAATCGACCCACCGCACCACTTCGAGGCATGTTGCCTAGCCGCCTTGGCCTTCTCCGACTCCTCCTTGTACTTTGGCTCCTCGAATCGAGCCTTTATCGCATTCCATTGATCAGGGGTGATCCAACCTTGGATCGGCTTTCCGGCACGATCACGATCCTTCTGATCATTGATAGAGTCGCAGATCAGCTTGGCAGCGACGGCAGGAAACATCCCCTCGATAAGCTCGGCCCGGTGCGGTGGATAGAAAAACATATCCTAGAAGAGCGCAAACCAAATATTTATCAGTTAAATATAATATACAAAAATTATATGATTCATGTTAAAAGCAAATATATTTTAACCTTGAAGCGCGCAAACCAGAAGGCCTTCCTCTCGTCTGGAGCCTCAAAGTAGTTAATCCAAGCACCACCATAATTATGCCTCAGCATGTGACCTAGACGTCTCTGTACCTCTGGGGGACGATATCTATACAAACATATTATATTCATGAAAAAAGTTAAATTATGATAAAAACAGAAAGAAAAAAATTATAAACCAAAACACCTACTTTGTACGGTCGGCCCAGATCTCCGTCCTCCTCTCCTCCGGAGGTGCGCACGCATCATCTGCATGATGCTGGTCGGCCGTCGGCGCCGCCGCCTCGACCGTCGTCGCAGCCTCCGCCATCTGCTCATCCGTCTCCATCATCGTATCAGCAGTAGGAACGCTAGACGGGCGATCACTCTCAACAGGCCTAGAACTACTCGTCCCAGGAGATATGTCACGTGACGTCGTCCCACTAGGCCCACCTACTGTCCGATATGGAGGAGTAATCGATGACGAGGATCCAGAGTCGGTACCAGAATGAGGTACCGAAGGAAAACTCCATCCTCTAGCAGTACCTGTAGGAAGTACCGGAGGAGAGTGACCTCGTTGTCCCCTTCGGTACGCTCCACGATGACCTGCCATACCTGATAACAGCATATAATAATACAACAAATAATAGAGACTAGAAATATGAAAGTACAACAAAGATAAGATAATAACCAAGACAACATATGATGATACATTCTACAATAAACATCTAAGTCCAGATAATGTATTCTAGAAGAAATATCTAAGTTCAGATAAGTATATCTCTCTCAATCATCTTCAGAATAATCATCTTCTTCGTCTTCCTCGACCTCATCTTCCTCTTCCTCCTCATCTTCACTTTCATCGTCTCCTTCGTTGGCTTCGTCTTCCTCTTCGGATAATTCTACATCTTCTACATTATGTGTCGTGTAATGCGTAACTTTCGTGGAGTCCATATCAACAATATTGGTTACAAGAGGTAGCTCGTCCTCCTGGTAAGCTTTTTTGTCAACATCAAAAGTATCTCTGGCTTTAGTCTTGTATACTGTCCACCAGTCAGACTTCATTGCTCCCTGTCTCGGATAAGCTGTGAAGTACACGAGCTGAGCCTGAGTTGCTAGGACAAACTGTTCGTATCCTTGATATCTACGCTTGTAGTTTATATCCAGAAGACCATGCTTGTCAATTTTTCGACCTTGATTTTCAATCGGATCGAACCATTCACACTTGAACAACACGATCTTTGCAGGTTCTCTGCCATTATTATATGACAACTCCACAATCTCTCGCAAGATGCCAAAGAAATCATTTCCTGGATCGACGTCTTTGTAGTTCGAAGACTTGATACACAAACAACTATTTTTCGTGGAATCAAGATCCAGGAAGCTGTCTCTGATCGGAGCATTTGTCGACTTGAACCGAAAGCCATTGACACAGTAACTTGGCCATATTTTAACAAAAGTAATTGGTCCCTTGGCAAGAGTTCTAATTAATTCAATCTCGGGTGAAATTAGACGATCGACCTGAATATCAAAGAAGCGATAATAAGTTATTTATTGCGCAGTTGTATTAAAAGAGGCCAGTAATTATCGAGCTACTTACATATTCGCTCAACCAAGAAGGAAAATGACGTCTCATTTTTTGTTCTAATGCTTCGTCTGTTAGGTAGGGTCTAACCAGCCTCAACTCATCATTATATGTGCTGGAAAACAACGAAGCAACCGCCGATTAGTATAATAATATTAGCTTATACTATTACATTGAGATGACGTAAACTCATTATCCTGAGTTACTTACCCCTCTAGCTTCTCCACTTTATCCTCGTCGTAATTGAATAATACATACAACTGAGCAGCCCTTAGCTCTTCGTCATTCAAATATCTCTTCTTCATTTTCCCCGAAGGCTTTCCGGACGCATTGAATACTTTCAGTATTCCATCATTAAATTCTTGATATCCGTCGTCGTTTCTTGGAGCCCTCGTTTTATTCGTAGCAACATGAGGTTTGAAATAGGAGGAGCAGAAATTTGTAATCTCCTCGAGAATATAGGATTCACAAATAGAACCCTCGACCCGAGCCTTATTTTTTACCTTTCTTTTTAGGTGATTTAAATGTCGCTCGAACGGGTACATCCATCGATATTCGACGGGTCCACCAACACGTGCCTCGTAGGAAAGATGAATCGGCAAATGCTCCATAGAGTCAAAGAATCCAGGAGGGAACACCCTCTCTAGCTTGCACAGTGTAACCGCAATGTCCTTCTCTTGCTTTTCTAGACGTTCAACGAGCAATTTCTTAGAACAAAGGTCCCTGAAGAATATGCTAAGCTCCGTCAATGGATCCCAAACTGCCTGCGGTAAGAATTTCTGAAATACAATCGGAATTAACCGCTCCATGAATACGTGACAATCATGGCTCTTCATACCTGTCAGTTTGTTCTTCTTGAGGTCGACGCATCTTCTCAAGTTCGAAACATACCCATCTGGAAATTTCAGACCTTGAATCCACCTACAAAACCTCATTTTATCCTCCTTCTCCAGTAAAAAAATTGCCTTAGGCTGCTTCAACTTCCCATTCCCATCTTCTATCAAATGCAATGCAGGACATCTACATATTTCTTCCAAGTCCAATCTAGCCTTTGGATTGTCTTTCGTCTTCCCCTTTACGTCCATTACAGTATTAATTATGTTGTCAAACACATTCTTCTCGATATGCATGACATCAAGGTTATGTCTAATCAGATTGGTGCTCCAATATGGAAGATCCCAGAATATACTCCTCTTCGTCCAGTTATGAGTGCGATCAAATCCGTCACACTTGTATCCCGTAGCAGGCTGCTCAATAGCTCTTGGTAAATCTTTTACCTCTTTCCATATCGTGTATCCGGTCCACCTTGGCGGGAGATTAGCCTTCTCCACAACGCCAGCACGAAAAGTATTTCTGTTCCTCCGGTACGGATGATCCTTCGGCAGGAATTGTCGATGACAATCGAAGAAGTACGGTTTGCCTCCGTGTTTCAAACGAAAAGCCTTAGTGCTGTCCATGCAATACGAACATGAAAGACGACCATGCGTGCTCCATCCAGATAACATTACATAGGCCGAAAAGTCGTTGATGGTCCACATAAGTGCTGCCCGTATCCGGAAATTTTGTTTTCTAGATACATCGTACGTGTTGGAACCTACTTCCCACAGCTGATTCAACTCATCAATCAACGGCTGTAAATACACATCGATGTTCCTTTTTGGATTGTTCGAACCTGGGATAATAACGGTGAGAAACATATATGGAGTCTTCATGCACATCCAAGGCGGTAGATTGTACGGGGTGACGATCACAGGCCAACACGAATACTGGGATCCCGAAAGTCCGAATGGGGTAAAACTGTCGGAGCAGAGACCCAATCTGACATTACGCGAATCAGAAGCAAAATTTGGATACTCTCGATCAAAGTGCTTCCATGCTTCTCCATCAGATGGGTGATCCAACTGTCACCCTCATTTCCCGTATTTCGTATTTATACTCGTATATGGATTTTGGCATATATTTTTATTTTTCTCAACTTGTAGAATTTCGGTATTTCTCGTATTTTGGGTTTTGACATGGCTCGGTTTTAATTGGATTTGGTTTGGTTTGGTTTAATGTGTTTTGGAGCACCTTAGCCTATACTCCATCCTCAACACTCTTCTCCTTCCTCTACACAACACCCACCCATAGGCAAGTGCACCTTGCCACCACATGAGAATACCATTTTATTTGTCCATTTGCTAGTTTAGGACATGATGATCAACATTAGAACTTGGTATTTTGTGATTTGGAGTCTCCATTGTTCTAGATCTAAGTTTTTCCCTATTTTCGGTTTTGCATGGTTTTGATCTATTTAAGTTGGATTTTTATGGGTTTTGATGTTTCCATGTGGAAGAGAGTTCAATTCCACCCTGGTTGGAACTTTGGAAATTCGGATTTGGGGTTCGGATGGCCAAGTGGTGATGTTTTGAAGTTTTGGGAGCCATTGGAGCTTCTTCTCAGCCATGAGGAAGAAGATCCTTTACCTTGCGTGCGTGCTTTTGTGCGTACGCAGCTCCCTTGCGTGCGTGCTTTTGTGCGTACGCAGCTTCCTTGCGTGCGTACTTTTGTGCGTACGCAGCTCCCTCGCGTGCGTGCTTTTGTGCGTATGCAGCTCCCTTGCGTGCGTACTTTTGTGCGTACGCAGCTCCCTCGCGTGCGTGCTTTTGTGCGTACGCAGCTCCCTTGTGTGCGTGCTTTTGTACGTACGCAGCTCCCTTGTGTGTGTGCTTTTGTGCGTACGCAGCTCCCTTGTGTGCGTGCTTTTGTGTGTACGCAGCTCCCTTGCGTGCGTGCTTTTGTGCATACGCAGCTCTCTTGCGTGCGTGCCCTTACGCGTACGCAGCTCCCTTGCGTGCGTGCCCTTGTACGTACGCTGCTCTCCTGCATGCGTGTCCTTGCGCGTACGCTGCGTGACCCATGCACCCTGACCCCTTGCTTAACCCATTGGCTCTAGGAGTATTGGTTTTATTTTTTGACTTGGTTTCTTTGTTTGTGGATTGAGTTTTCCTGAGATCTGTTCAACACGGTATGACTATCTTGACCCGACACGGCCTAACACGGTTTTCAAGTAATTGTTTATGACTAGTACGGTTCTTGGGGTTTTCTGTGGATTATGATTTTGATATTCTCTGATCTCCTTGCTAGTGACCCAGTGGGGTGCACACCTAACTTGTAACTTGTATTTAATCCTTGTGACTTGATAACTGGATAGTGGCCCGTGGCGGCGCACTCCTGACTTGTAGCATGACTTGATAACTTAACGCTGTTGCGACGGCTAACTTAACTTGACCTGCCTTGACACCGTGGGTAGTTCTTTCTTGCTTGCTTGTTAAATCCACTTGTCTTGTCTTGCATCATGTCTAGGATGGAACTCCTGAGTACCACGGTCAGGAGTACCTACTAAAATGGATTAAGGTTAATAACTAGAATAACACAGTAGTCATGAAGAGATGACACAGCTACAGGCAATCCCGTTACCTGGACGCTCTTGGGATCTGTAGCCTACCGACGAGTAGGGCGCATTTCTAGCACACTGTCATGTGTTGCACCTTCTAAGTCACCTAAGGGTACATGCATTCCTGGATGATGTACCTACCTGAATTCAACCCCTAATTTTCGACCTGGGTAACCTGGATGGTCTGCAGGGCTTGTGGCTGTGGAATAATCTCACTGCATCTTGTTAGTAATTAGGTCTGTGATAACCCTAGTTAGTTAAAGTAGTAAGCCGTAGTATCTGCTTGGCCGTGATTGATTGAATGAGGCATAACCAGTCTAGCCATTTCTTGACCCAGTACAAGATTGCTTCCTGTCTTGATTTCTTACATTATTATCTTGCCGATAAATGGTGGGAAACCAAGTTCTGTTCAGATGAAGGGTTACAACCCCGGTCCTTGTTTGGTTTACGGGTTGTAACCTGGCTATCGGAATAGTTCCATGGTTATCTCGTCGTATATCATCCTGACATGTTTTCGTAAATTCTAGTTTTAATATTAGATTTTCTTATGCTAATTGCTGGCTTTTGTTCTTATTTCGTGGCCCCCTTGTGGCACTTGCTCTTTCTGGGGTTGACCCAACTAGTTTTGTGTGGCCAGATTTCGGAGCAGCTCCCGAGGATCTACCAAGCTTCCAGCCCAATGGTGACAACTAGACGAAACCCGGGCCAAGAGTGGGTTTTCCTTTTTGTCTTGTCCACTTTATTGTAAAACTATTCTTTTGAGGCATTTAGCCGACGAGCACCTGTTAGCTCGATGCACTTTACTTACTGTCTGCCTACGGGCTGTGAACATGATTAACAAATCCTAGGGTTGATCATGTACGACTAAACTCTTGCTAGTCCTAACATTTTGTAACGACTAGCTTCATGATCAGCTGAATATGTAATATTTGGGACTCCTTATTATTGTATATTTAATGATCATACATCTTGCGACCTTACTTACTTGTTTGTGATTGAGACATTAGGCTTGTTCATGACCATAAGAGACTGTTGGCTTGTAGTAAACCCTCATATATCTAGACAGCCGTGACCGTATATCGAGGTGGTTTCCATTTCAATATACGTAGCTGGCTATGTCTGCCCCCGCTCTCCAGTATTCTGGTTCTGGGGCGTGACATGGTTTAAGTGGTGGCCCATACAGGTCTTGTAAATCAAGAAATGTGAGGGTTTACCGAATAGATGTCTCAATCAGTATTCGCCCTTGATCTCCGCCCGTATTTTTAAATCTCTGAAATTCTTGCCCTGATTACATGCTTATATCATTGATCTGTCATGGTCCTTTCCTTGTTGTTCCCTGTGTCGTCTTCTTCAGTGGCACTATACTTGGTCCTATCGATCAACGAGGTGGAGCACTTCCTGTGGGTCAGCAGCAACCCGGATATCAAGCCCAGCATTCCGGAGTAGCCTCCAGAGTTGTGCCTACTGGAGGAGAGTCACCAGTTCGGCCCATCCAGTCCACAGAGCCAGATGATGGTACCTTAGTAGGCCTCATCAGAACCTTGATAGCTTTCCAGGATCGTCGAAGCGACGCCCTGCACCAGACAGTTCAAGATGCTTTGATCCGAGGCGGACATCCAGGGAACCAGGCGGCAAACAGCTTCAAGCGATTGAACCCTCCTTTCTTCGACGACAGCGAGGATGCGATTGCCGCGGATACATGGCTTCAGGATACCGAGGTGATTCTGGAAGCAGCTAGGACACCCGAGAATGAGAAGGTGGCGGTGGTACGCCTGCAGTTGTTGGACTTGGCTCGCAGTTGGTGGGCGGCGCAAGCCATGGGATTAGTGGCACCCATTGCTTGGGCAGTGTTTAGAGAGAGATTCCAGACGAAGTATTTCGATGCTGTGGCTCGGTACGACCTGCAGACCAGATTTACCAACTTGAAGCAAGGAGGCAGAACAGTCGACAGTTATGCATCAGAGTTTTCTAGATTTAGTAGGTTTGCCCCCACCTTGGTGGCGACCAAGTTTGATAGGGCCCAGCGGTTCCAGCAGGGACTGTATTTGGAGATCTTGTTGGCGGTTGAGCAGTTCGAGCACCAGACGTTCGATGCAGTCTTGAGAGCAGCTAGGAGGCATGAATACACCTCCCAGAGGATCGTGGATAGGACCGGAGGTAGGAAGCGGTCCCATAGTCAGATGTACCAATCATCAGCTCCAGTCCCGGCAGCTAGGGGATTGACCATTGGAACTCCGAGGCGGGTGACCTCAGTAACGTCGGTTCAGCATTCCACCCCGACGTACCCGCAGCAGCAGAAGCAGAAGCAGACTTCCGCGATGGGATGTTCTCATTGCGGGAAGCCAGGGCATGTGGTGGCAGACTGTCGCAGGGCGCAGGGATTGTGCCTGGCTTGTGGAGCAGCAGATCATAGGATAGGGGCTTACCCGAATAGGGGTGGTTCATCAGCATCCAACCCTTCTAGCTCTTCGGTGAGAGGACCGGCCCAGCACCAGTTCAGCAGCAGCAGTATCAGTCTTCGAGACCCTTGCCGCCTCAGTCTCAGGCATTCCAGCAACAACACCCCCAGCAGTATGCGCAAGCCCAAGCTCAGACCCAGAATAGGCATAGAGGTTTCCAGCAGAGGGGACCAGCAGCCAGAGGACAAGGTCAGGCCATGATGATGGCTATGGAAGAAGAAGTTGCACCAGGTGAGGTTGTGGCAGGTACTATTCTCGTCAACTCCTCTCCAGCGTCTGTATTATTTGATTCTGGTGCATCGCATTCATTTATGTCTGCACGATTCGCGACACGGATAGGATTGGAGCCCGAGTCATTATCAGTGAGGCTCAATATACTTACTGGTAATGGCCTTGTGGGAGTAGATCGAGTATTTTCCTCGTGTCGGATCGTAGTTAGCGGTAGGGAGTTCCCCGCTAGATTCATAGAGTTTCCTATGGCAGACTATGATGTAGTCCTAGGCATGGATTGGTTGAGGAACCAGTATGCTAGAATAGACTGCCATATTGGCAGAGTTGTCTTTAGTATCCCCGGCGAGCCATAGTTTTTATTTTCTAGAGGCGCAGTGGAGCCATCTTCCCCAGCATTGCGTATGGCAGTAGCAGCAGTGCAGTTACCCCGGATAGTTGAAGAGTTTCCAGATATCTTTCCAGAGGAGCTTCCAGGGATGCCGCCGGAGCGGAAGATTGAGTTCACTATAGACTTGATTCCCGGGACAGCACCAGTATCAGAGCGAGTCTACAGGATGGCGCCTTCAGAGTTGAAAATTTTATACAAAATGATTGAAGAACTGAGGACCAAGGGATTCATCCGTGCTAGTGGATCGCCTTGGGGAGCCCCGATGCTTCTTGCGAAAAAGAAGGATAGTACGTCCAAGCTATGTGTTGATTATCGTACCTTGAATTCGGTGACAATCAAGAACAGATACCCTCTTCCTAGATGACTTGTTTGATCAGCTCAGAGGGGCTTCAGTGTTCTCGAAGATCGACTTGCGGTCGGGATACCACCAGACCAGAGTCAGAGAGCAGGACATCCCGAAGACAGCATTCAGATCGAGGTATAGACATTGGGAGTTCCTTGTTATGCCCTTTGGAGCGACCAATGTGCCGGCCGTATTCATGGAACTCATGAATCGCATTTTTATGCCTTACTTGGATCAATTTGTGATCGTGTTCCTGGATGACATCCTGGTCTACAGCAAGAGTGAAGCAGAGCATGAGCAGCATCTCAGAGTCATCCTCCAGACGCTTAGGAAGCATCAGTTGTACGCCAAGTTCAGTAAATACGAGTTCTGGCTCGATCGCATTTCATACTTGGGTCACATCATTACCCGAGGAGGAGTGAAAGTGGATTCCCAGAAGATTATGACTATCGAGTCATGGCCGGTACCCAGCTCGGTGGCAGAGGTTTGCAGCTTCCTTGGATTGGCCGGCTACTACCGGCGGTTCATTTCAGATTTCGCAAGGATTTTAGCACCGATGACCCAGTTGACCCGCAAGGATGTGCCATTTATTTGGACAGCAGAGTGTCAGGAATCATTTGAGAAGTTGAAGCAAGGTTTGATAACGGCTCCCATTCTCACCCTTCCAGATGGGACTGGAGGATTCACAGTTTATTGCGACGCTTCAGGCAGAGGATTGGGGTGTGTCTTGATGCAGCATGGGAAGGTAATATCTTATGCATCACGTCAACTACGTGATCATGAGAAGAATTACCCGACCCACGACTTGGAATTGGCGGCGGTAGTGTTTGCTTTGAAGTTGTGGAGACACTACCTGTACGGAGATAGAGTGGAGATCTTTACTGATCATAAGAGCCTGAAGTATATTTTCACCCAGAAGGACCTTAATATGCGGCAGAGAAGATGGCTCGAGCTACTAGTGGACTATGATGTGGATTTGCAGTATCATCCCGGGAAGGCCAACGTTGTAGCAGATGCATTGAGCAGGAGAGCCGAAGTTTATTTCCTGACGGCGCAACCAGGATTATTGGCAGATCTTCAGAAGATGGGAATTAAAGTGGTTCTTCCAACCAGCATGGCATTGATGGCCAGCCTACAGGTTCAGTCCAGCATAGTTGAGAGAATTCGGGTGGCACAGTCAACAGATTCCAAGATCCAGCGACTCAGAGCAGAGTGTGAAGCAGAAAGAAGGCCAGAGTTATGTATCCATGAAGACGGTACACTTTGGCACGGCACTCGTCTTTGTGTACCCAGTGGAGATATCAGACATGAAGTCATGGCAGAAGCCCACAGTTCGTAATATTCTATTCATCCGGGTGGTACGAAGATGTACCGTGATATTCGTCAGCATTTCTGGTGGAATGGCATGAAGAGGGAGATAGCCCGGTTTGTCTCTCGGTGTTTGGTTTGCCAACAGGTTAAAGCTGAACATCAGAGGCCTGCTGGACTTCTTCAACCCTTACCGATCCCAGAATGGAAATGAGAACATATAACCATGGATTTCGTGACCGAATTGCCCAGATCTCCGGCCGGCAGAGATGCTATTTAGGTAATTGTGGACAGGCTTACCAAGGTGGTACACTTTCTCCCATTCAGAGTTGGATAGTCGACGGCACAGTTAGCAGAGATGTATCTCAGGCAGATCGTCAGGCTTCACGGTGTGCCAGTCAGCATCACCTCGGACAGGGATTCAAGATTCACATCACACTTTTGGCGCAGCTTGCAGAAGAGTTTGGGGACTCGCCTTCAATTCAGCTCAGCTTATCACCCGCAGACGGATAGTCAATCAGAGCGCACAATCCAGACCCTTGAAGATATGTTGAGATCCTGTACCCTTGACTTCGGTGGTTCATGGGAGAATCATCTGCATCTGGTGGAATTCTCGTACAACAACAGTTATCAGGCCAGTATCCAGATGGCACCTTTCGAGGCTCTTTATGGCAGGAAGTGCAGATCTCCGCTAGCATGGGACGATGTCGGGAAGAGGCAGATGCTCGGACCCGAATTGATTTCCCAGACGGTTGAAGTGGTCAGGAAGGTCAGAGATCACCTCCGAGTTGCCCAGGACCACCAGCGCCATTGGGCCGATGCTCATTGGCGTCCCTTAGAATTTGCTGTCGGCGACCATGTATTCCTTAGGATCTCGCCTAACCGCGGCGTCATTCGCTTTGGCGTGCGGGGAAAGCTTAGTCCTAGGTATATAGGGCCGTTCGATATTCTAGAGCGAGTAGGAGATGTATCCTATTGTCTCGCTCTTTCGCCGTCGCTAAGTGAGGTGCATGATGTATTCCATGTATCCCAATTACGACGGTATATTCCAGACCCGAGCCACATCCTAGACCATTCGGAATTGGTTGTTGGTACCAACCTTTCGTATGAGGAGAGGCCCGTGTCTATATTGGACCGGGGTGAGAAGATACTCAAGAACAAGACTATTAAATTAGTCCGTGTTGCTTGGGGTCATCACTCTCTATGTGAGTCAACGTGGGAGCGTGAAGACGACATCCGATCGCGATATCCCTACCTGTTTGACTCGTGAGGTATAATGTCTTTCTTATGCCTTACGTTTTTCCTTCCTTGCTTGCATTGTATGATTGTATGATTGAACTGCTTAGTGTAACTTGCATGTGCTTAATGTAGCTTGTCGTGACAATCTCTAGCTCCTTGATTAAATTTCGAGGACGGAATTCTTTTAAGGTGGGTAGAGTTGTCACCCTCATTTCCCGTATTTTCCCGTATTTCGTATTTATACTTGTATCTGGATTTTGGCATGTATTTTTATTTTTCTCAACTTGTGGAATTTTGGTATTTCTCGTATTTTGGGTTTTGACATGGCTCGATTTTAATTGGATTGGGTTTGGTTTGGTTTAATGTATTTTGGAGCACCTTAGCCTATACTCCACCCTCAACACACCACATCCCACCCTCTTTAAAACTCCACCAACTTTTTCTCTCTCCTCATAAACCTCCATTAATTTCTTCTTCTCCTTCCTCTACACAACACTCTTCTCCTTCCTCTACACAACACCCACCCATAGGCAAGTGCACCTTGCCACCATATGAGAACCCCATTTTATTTGTCTATTTGCTAGTTTAGGACATGGTGATCAACATTAGAACTTGGTATTTTGTGATTTGGAGTCTCCATTGTTCTAGATCTAAGTTTTTCCCTATTTTCGGTTTTGCATTGTTTTGATCTATTTAAGTTGGATTTTTATGGGTTTTGATGTTTCCATGTGGAAGAGAGTTCAATTCCACCCTGGTTGGAACTTTGGAAATTCGGATTTGGAGTTCGGATGGCCAAGTGGTGATGTTTTGAAGTTTTGGGAGCCATTGGAGCTTCTTCTCAGCCATGAGGAAGAAGACCCTTTACCTTGCGTGCGTGCTTTTGTGCGTACGCAGCTCCCTTGCGTGCGTGCTTTTGCGCGTACGCAGCTCCCTTGCGTGCGTACTTTTGTGTGTACGCAGCTCCCTTGCGTACGTGCTTTTGTGCGTACACAGCTCCCTTGCGTGCGTGCTTTTGTGCGTACGCAGCTCCCTTGCGTGCGTGCTTTTGTGCGTACGCAGCTCCCTTGCGTTCGTGCTTTTGTGCGTACGCAGCTCCCTTGCGTGCGTGCTTTTGTGCGTACGCAGCTCCCTTGCGTGCGTGCTTTTGTGCGTACGCAGCTCCCTTACGTGCGTGCTTTTGTGCGTACACAGCTCCCTTGCGTGCGTGCCCTTGTGCGTACGCAGCTCCCTTACGTGCGTGCCCTTGTACGTACGCTGCTCCCCTGCATGCGTGTCATTGCGCGTACGCTGCGTGACCCATGCACCCTGACCCCTTGCTTAACCCATTGGCTCTAGGAGTATTGGTTTTATTTCTTGACTTGGTTTCTTTGTTTGTGGATTGAGTTTTCCTGAGATCTGTTCAACACGGCACGACTATCTTGACCCGACACGGCCTAACACGGTTTTCAAGTAATTGTTTATGACTAGTACGGTTCTCGGAGTTTTCTGTGGATTATGATTTTGGTATTCTCTGATCTCCTTGCTAGTGACCCAGTGGGGTGCACACCTAACTTGTAACTTGTATTTAATCCTTGTGACTTGATAACTGGATAGTGGCCCGTGGCGGCGCACTCCTGACTTGTAGCATGACTTGATAACTTAACGCTGTTGCGACGGCTAACTTAACTTGACCTGCCTTGACACCGTGGGTAGTTCTTTCTTGCTTGCTTGTTAAATCCACTTGTCTTGTCTTACATCATGTCTAGGATGGAACTCCTGAGTACCACGGTCAGGAGTACCTACTAAAATGGATTAAGGTTAATAACTAGAATAACATAGTAGTCATGAAGAGATGACACAGCTACAGACAATCCCGTTACCTGGGCGCTCTTGGGATCTGTAGCCTGCCGACGAGTAGGGCACATTTCCAGCACACTGTTATGTGTTGCACCTTCTAAGTCACCTAAGGGTACATGCGTTCCTGAACGATGTACCCACCTAAATTCAACCCCTAATTTTCGACCTGGGTAACCTGGATGGTCTGCAGGGCTTGTGGCTGTGGAATAATCTCATCGCATCTTGTTAGTAATTAGGCCTGTGATAACCCTAGTTAGTTAAAGTAGTAAGCCGTAGTATCTGCTTGGCCGTGATTGATTGAATGAGGCATAACCAGTCTAGCCATTTCTTGACCCAGTACAAGATTGCTTCCTGTCTTGATTTCTTACATTATTATCTTGCCGATAAATGGTGGAAAACCAAGTTCTGTTCAGATGAAGGGTTACAACCCCGGTCCTTGTTTGGTTTACGGGTTGTAACCTGGCTATCGGAATAGTTCTATGGTTATCTCGTCGTATATCATCCTGACATGTTTTCGTAAATTCTAGTTTTAATATTAGATTTTCTTATGCTAATTGCTGGCTTTTGTTCTTATTTCGTGGCCCCCTTGTGGCACTTGCTCTTTCTGGGGTTGACTCAGCTGGTTTTGTGTGGCCAGATTTCGGAGCAGCTCCCGAGGATCTACCAAGCTTCCAGCCCAATGGTGACAACTAGACGGAACCCGGGCCAAGAGCGGGTTTTCCTTTTTGTCTTGCCAACTTCATTGTAAAACTATTCTTTTGAGGCGTTTAGCCGACGAGCACCTGTTAGCTCGATGCACTTTACTTACTGTCTGCCTACAGGCTGTGAACATGATTAACAAATCCTAGGGTTGATCATGTACGACTAAACTCTTGCTAGTCCTAACATTTTGTAACGACTAGCTTCATGATCAGCTGAATATGTAATATTTGGGACGCCTTATTATTGTATATTTAATGATCATACATCTTGCGACCTTACTTACTTGTTTGTGATTGAGACATTAGGCTTGTTCATGACCATAAGAGACTGTTGGCTTGTAGTAAACCCTCATATATCTAGACAGCCGTGACCGTATATCGAGGTGGCTTCCATTTCAATATATGTAGCTGGCTATGTCTGCCCCAGCTCTCCAGTATTCTGGTTCTGGGGTGTGACATGGTTTAAGTGGTGGCCCATACAGGTCTTGTAAATCAAGAAATATGAGGGTTTACCGAATAGATGTCTCAATCAGTATTCGCCCTTGATCTCCGCCCGTATTTTCAAATCCCTGAAATTCTTGCCCTGATTACATGCTTATATCATTGATCTGTCCTGGTCCTTTCCTTATTGTTTCCTGTGTCGTCTTCTTCAGCGGCACTGTACCTGGTCCTATCGATCAACGAGGTGGAGCACTTCCCGTGGGTCAGCAGCAACCCGGAGATCAAGCCCAGCATTCCGGGGTAGCCTCCAGAGTTGTGCCTACTGGAGGAGAGTCACCAGTTCGGCCCGTCCAGCCCACAGAGCCAGATGATGGTACCTTAGTAGGCCTCATCAGAACCTTGATAGCTTCCCAGGATCGTCGAAGCGACGCCCTGCACCAGACAGTTCAAGATGCTTTGACCCGAGGCGGACATCCAGGGAACCAGGCGGCAAACAGCTTCAAGCGATTGAACCCTCCTTTCTTCGACGGCAGCGAGGATGCGATTGCCGCGGATGCATGGCTTCAGGATACCGAGGTGATTCTGGAAGCAGCTAGGATACCCGAGAATGAGAAGGTGGCGGTGGTACGCCTGCAGTTGTTGGACTTGGCTCGCAGTTGGTGGGCGGCGCAAGCCATGGGATTAGTGGCACCCATTGCTTGGGCAGTGTTTAGAGAGAGATTCCAGACGAAGTATTTCGATGTTGTGGCTCGGTACGACCTGCAGACCAGATTTACCAACTTGAAGCAAGGAGGCAGAACAGTCGACAGTTATGCATCGGAGTTTTCTAGACTTAGTAGGTTTGCCCCCACCTTGGTGGCGACCGAGTTTGATAGGGCCCAGCAGTTCCAGCAGGGACTGCATTTGGAGATCTTGTTGGCGGTTGAGCAGTTCGAGCACCAGACGTTCGATGCAGTCTTGAGAGCAACTAGGAGGCATGAATACACCTCCCAGAGGATCGTGGATAGGACCGGAGGTAGGAAGCGGTCCCACAGTCAGATGCACCAATCATCAGCTCCAGCCCCGGCAGCTAGGGGATTGACCATTGGAACTCCGAGGCGGGGGGCCTCAGTAACGTCGGTTCAGCATTCGACCCCGACGTACCCGCAGCAGCAGAAGCAGAAGCAGACTTCCGCGATGGGATGTTCTCATTGCGGAAAGCCAGGGCATGTGGTGGCAGACTGTCGCAGGGCCCAGGGATTGTGCCTGGCTTGTGGAGCAGCAGATCATAGGATAGGGGCTTATCCGAATAGGGGTGGTTCATCAGCATCCAACCCTTCTGGCTCTTCGGTGAGAGGACCGGCCCTAACACCAGTTCAGCAGCAGCAGTATCAGTCTTCGAGACCCTTGCCGCCTCAGTCTCAGGCATTCCAGCAACAACACCCCCAGCAGTATGCGCAAGCCCAAGCTCAGACCCAGAATAGGCAGAGAGGTTTCCAGCAGAGGGGACCAGCAGCCAGAGGACAAGGTCAGGCCATGATGATGGCCATGGAAGAAGAAGTTGTACCAGGTGAGGTTGTGGCAGGTACTATTCTCGTCAACTCCTCTCCAGCGTCTGTATTATTTGATTCTGGTGCATCGCATTCATTTATGTCTGCACGATTCGCGACACGGATAGGATTGGAGCCCGAGTCATTATCAGTGAGGCTCAATATACTTACTGGTAATGGCCTTGTGGGAGTAGATCGAGTGTTTTCCTCGTGTCGGATCGTAGTTAGCGATAGGGAGTTCCCCGCTAGATTCATAGAGTTTCCTATGGCAGACTATGATGTAGTCCTAGGCATGGATTAGTTGAGGAACCAGTATGCTAGGATAGACTGCCATATTGGCAGAGTTGTCTTTAGTATCCCCGGCGAGCCAGAGTTTTCGTTTTCCAGAGGCGCAGTGGAGCCATCTTCTCCAGCATTGCGTATGGCAGTAGCAGCAGTGCAGTTACCCCGGATAGTTGAAGAGTTTCCAGATGTCTTTCTAGAGGAGCTTCCAGGGATGCCGCCGGAGCGGGAGATTGAGTTCACTATAGACTTGATTCCCGGGACAGCACCAGTATTAGAGCGAGTCTACAGGATGGCGCCTTCAGAGTTGGAAATTTTATACAAAATGATTGAAGAACTGAGGACCAAGGGATTCATCCGTGCTAGTGGATCGCCTTGGGGAGCCCCGATGCTTCTTGCAAAAAAGAAGGATGGTACGTCCAGGCTATGTGTTGATTATCGTACCTTGAATTCGGTGACAATCAAGAACAGATACCCTCTTCCGAGGATAGATGACTTGTTTGATCAGCTCAGAGGGGCTTCAGTGTTCTCGAAGATCGACTTGCGGTCGGGATACCACCAGATCAGAGTCAGAGAGCAGGACATCCTGAAGACAGCATTCAGATCGAGGTATGGACATTAGGAGTTCCTTGTTATGCCCTTTGGAGCGACCAATGCGCCGACCGTATTTATGGACCTCATGAATCGCATTTTTATGCCTTACTTGGATCAATTTGTGATCGTGTTCCTGGATGACATCCTGGTCTACAGCAAGAGTGAAGCAGAGCATGAGCAGCATCTCAGAGTCGTCCTCCAGACGCTTAGGGAGCATCAGTTGTACACCAAGTTCAGTAAATACGAGTTCTGGCTCGATCGCATTTCATACTTGGGTCACATCATTACCCGAGGAGGAGTGGAAGTGGATCCCCAGAAGATTGTGGCTATCGAGTCATGGCCGGTACCCAGCTCAGTGGCAGAGGTTCGCAGCTTCCTTAGATTGGCCGGCTACTACCGGCGGTTCATTTCAGATTTCGCAAGAATTTCAGCGCCGATGACCCAGTTGACCCGCAAGGATGTGCCGTTTGTTTGGACAGCAGAGTGTCAGGAATCATTTGAGAAGTTGAAGCAAGGTTTGATAACGGCTCCCATTCTCACCCTTCCAGATGTGACTGGAGGATTCACAGTTTATTGTGATGCTTCAGGCAGAGGATTGGGGTGTGTCTTGATGCAGCATGGGAAGGTAATATCTTATGCGTCACGTCAACTATGTGATCATGAGAAGAATTACCCGACCCACGACTTAGAATTGGCGACGGTAGTGTTTGCTTTGAAGTTGTGGAGACACTACCTGTACGGAGATAGAGTGAAGATCTTTACTGATCATAAGAGCCTGAAGTATGTTTTCACCCAGAAGGACCTTAATATACTGCAGAGAAGATGGCCCGAGCTACTGGTGGACTATGATGTGGATTTGCAGTATCATCCCGGGAAGGCCAACGTTGTAGCAGATGCATTGAACAGGAGAGCCGGAGTTTATTTCCTGACGGCGCAACCATTATTATTGGCAGATCTTCAGAAGATAGAAATTGAAGTGGTTCTTCCAACCAGCGTGGCATTGATGGCCAACCTACAGGTTCAGTCCAGCATAGTTGAGAGAATCCGGGTGGCGCAGTCAACAGATTCCAAGATCCAGCGACTCAGAGCAGAGTGTGAAGCAGGAAGAAGGCCAGAGTTATGTATCCATGAAGATGGTACACTTCGGCACGGCACTCCTCTTTGTGTACCCAGTGGAAATATCAGACAGGAAGTCTTGGCAGAAGCCCACAGTTCGCAATATTCTATTCATCCGGGTGGTAGGAAGATGTGTCGTGATATTCGTCAGCATTTCTGGTGGAATAGCATGAAGAGGGAGATAGCCCGGTTTGTCTCTCGGTGTTTGGTTTGCCAACAGATTAAAGCTGAACATCAGAGGCCCGCTGGACTTCTTCAACCCTTACCGATCCCAGAATGGAAATGGGAACATATAACCATGGATTTCGTGACCGGATTGCCCAGATCTCCGGTCGACAGAGATGCTATTTGGGTAATTGTGGACAGGCTTACCAAGATGGCACACTTTCTTCCATTCAGAGTTGGACAGTCGACGGCACAGTTAGCAGAGATGTATCTCAGGCAGATCGTCAGGCTTCACGGTGTGCCAGTCAGCATCACCTCGGACAGGGATTCAAGATTCACATCACACTTTTGGCGCAGCTTGCAGAAGAGTTTGGGGACTCGCCTTCAATTCAGCTCAGCTTATCACCCGCAGACGGATGGTCAATCAGAGCGCACAATCCAGACCCTTGAAGATATGTTGAGATCCTGTACCCTTGACTTCGGTGGTTCATGGGAGAATCATCTGCACCTGGTGGAATTCTCGTACAACAACAGTTATCAGGCCAGTATCCAGATGGCACCTTTCGAGGCTCTTTATGGCAGGAAGTACAGATCCCCGCTAGCATGGGACGATGTCGGTGAGAGGCAGATGCTCGGACCCGAATTAATTTTTCAGACGGTTGAAGTGGTCAGGAAGGTCAGAGATCACCTCCGAGTTGTCCAGGACTGCCAGCACCATTGGGCTGATGCTCATCGGCGTCCCTTAGAATTTGTTGTCGGCGACCATGTATTCCTTAGGATCTCGCCTAACTGCGGCGTCATTCACTTTGGCGTGCGGGAAAAGCTTAGTCCTAGGTATATAGGGCCGTTCGATATTCTAGAGCGAGTAGGAGATGTATCCTATCGTCTCGCTCTTCCGCCGTCGCTAAGTGAAGTGCATGATGTATTCCATGTGTCCCAATTACTACGGTATATTTCGGACCCGAGCCATATCCTAGACCATTCGGAATTGGTTGTTGGTACCAACCTTTCGTATGAGGAGAGGCCCGTGTCTATATTGGACCGGAGGGAGAAGATACTCAAGAACAAGACTATTAAATTAGTCCGTGTTGCTTGGGATCATCACTCTCTAGATGAGTCAACGTGGGAGCGTGAGGACGACATCCGATCGCGATATCCCTACCTGTTTGACTCGTGAGATATAATGTCTTTCTTATGCCTTACGTTTTCCCTTTATTGCTTGCATTGTATGATTGTATGATTGAACTGCTTAGTGTAACTTGCCTGTGCTTAATGTAGCTTGTCGTGACAATCTCTAGCTCCTTGATTAAATTCCGAGGACGGAATTCTTTTAAGGTGGGTAGAGTTGTCACCCTCATTTCCCGTATTTTCCCGTATTTCGTATTTATAATCTGAATTTTGGCATGTATTTTATTTTTTTCAACTTGTAGAATTTCGGTATTTCTCGTATTTTGGGTTTTGACATGGCTCGATTTTAATTGGATTGGGTTTGGTTTAATGTGTTTTGGAGCACCTTAGCCTATACTCCACCCTCAACACACCACATCCCACCCTCTTTAAAACTCCACCAACTTTTTCTCTCTCCTCATAAACCTCCATTAATTTCTTCTTCTCCTTCCTCTACACAACACTCTTCTCCTTCCTCTACACAACACCCACCCATAGGCAAGTGCACCTTGCCACCACATGAGAACCCCATTTTATTTGTCCATTTGCTAGTTTAGGACATGGTGATCAACATTAGAACTTGGTATTTTGTGATTTGGAGTCTCCATTGTTCTAGATCTAAGTTTTTTTCTATTTTCGGTTTTGCATGGTTTTGATCTATTTAAGTTGGATTTTTTTAGGTTTTGATGTTTCCATGTGGAAGAGAGTTCAATTCCACCCTGGTTGGAACTTTGGAAATTCGGATTTGGAGTTCGGATGGCCAAGTGGTGATGTTTTAAAGTTTTAGGAGCCATTGGAGCTTCTTCTCAGCCATGAGAAAGAAGACCCTTTACCTTGCGTGCGTGCTTTTGTGCGTACGCAGCTCCCTTGCGTGCGTGCTTTTGCGCGTACGCAGATCCCTTGCGTGCGTACTTTTGTGCGTCCGCAGCTCCCTTGCGTGCGTGCTTTTGTGCGTACGCAGCTCCCTTGCGTGTGTGCTTTTGTGCGTACGCAGCTCCCTTGCGTGCGTGCTTTTGTGCGTACGCAGCTCCCTTGCGTGCGTGCTTTTGTGCGTACGCAGCTCCCTTGCGTGCGTGCTTTTGCGCGTACGCAGCTCCCTTGCGTGCGTGCTTTTGCGCGTACGCAGCTCCCTTGCGTGCGTGCCCTTGTACGTACACTGCTCCCCTGCATGCGTGTCCTTGCGCGTACGCTGTGTGACCCATGCACCCTGACCCCTTGCTTAAACCATTGGCTCTAGGAGTATTGGTTTTATTTCTTGACTTGGTTTCTTTGTTTGTGGATTGAGTTTTCCTGAGATTTGTTCAACACGGCACGACTATCTTGACCCGACACGGCCTAACACGGTTTTCAAGTAATTGTTTATGACTAGTAGGTTCTCGGGGTTTTCTGTGGATTATGATTTTGGTATTCTCTGATCTCCTTGCTAGTGACCCAGTGGGGTGCACACCTAACTTGTAACTTGTATTTAATCCTTGTGACTTGATAACTGGATAGTGGCCCGTGGCGGCGCACTCCTGACTTGTAGCATGACTTGATAACTTAACGCTGTTGCGACGGCTAACTTAACTTGACCTGCCTTGACACCGTGGGTAGTTCTTTCTTGCTTGCTTGTTAAATCTACTTGTCTTGTCTTGCATCATGTCTAGGATGGAACTCCTGAGTACCACGGTCAGGAGTACCTATTAAAATGGATTAAGGTTAATAACTAGAATAACACAGCAGTCATGAAGAGATGACACAGCTACAGGCAATCTCGTTACCTGGGCGCTCTTGGGATCTGTAGCCTGCCGACGAGTAGGGCGCATTTCCAGCACACTGTCATGTGTTGCACCTTCTAAGTCACCTAAGGGTACATGCGTTCCTGAACGATGTACCCACCTGAATTCAACCCCTAATTTTCGACCTGGGTAACCTGGATGGTCTGCAGGGCTTGTGGCTGTGGAATAATCTCACTGCATCTTGTTAGTAATTAGGCCTGTGATAACCCTAGTTAGTTAAAGTAGTAAGCCGTAGTATCTGCTTGGCCGTGATTGATTGAATGAGGCATAACCAGTCTAGCCATTTCTTGACCCAGTACAAGATTGCTTCCTGTCTTGATTTCTTACATTATTATCTTGCCGATAAATGGTGGGAAACCAAGTTCTATTCAGATGAAGGGTTACAACCCCGGTCCTTGTTTGGTTTACGGGTTGTAACCTGGCTATCGGAATAGTTCCATGGTTATCTCGTCGTATATCATCCTGACATGTTTTCGTAAATTCTAATTTTAATATTAGATTTTCTTATGCTAATTGCTGGCTTTTGTTCTTATTTCGTGGCCCCCTTGTGGCACTTGCTCTTTCTGGGGTTGACCCAGCTGGTTTTGTGTGGCCAGATTTCGGAGCAGCTCCCGAGGATCTACCAAGCTTCCAGCCCAATGGTGACAACTAGACGGAACCCGGGCCAAGAGTGGGTTTTCCTTTTTGTCTTGCCCACTTTATTGTAAAACTATTCTTTTGAGGCGTTTAGCCGACGAGCACCTGTTAGCTCGATGCACTTTACTTACTGTCTGCCTACGGGCTATGAACATGGTTAACAAATCCTAGGGTTGATCATGTACGACTAAACTCTTGCTAGTCCTAACATTTTGTAACGACTAGCTTCATGATCAGCTAAATATGTAATATTTGGGACGCCTTATTATTGTATATTTAATGATCATACATCTTGCGACCTTACTTACTTGTTTGTGATTGAGACATTAGGCTTGTTCATGACCATAAGAGACTGTTGGCTTGTAGTAAACCCTCATATATCTAGACAGCCGTGACCGTATATCGAGGTGGCTTCCATTTTAATATACGTAGCTGGCTATGTCTGCCCCCGCTCTCCAGTATTCTGGTTCTGGGGCGTGACATGGTTTAAGTGGAGGCCCATACAGGTCTTGTAAATCAAGAAATGTGAGGGTTTACCGAATAGATGTCTCAATCAGTATTCGTCCTTGATCTCCGCCCGTATTTTCAAATCCCTGAAATTCTTGCCCTGATTCCCTCCGTGCTCGCTCCACTGATAGTAATTCGACGTGAAACCCTTCGAGTATAAATGATACGTGACATCCACTTCTGGATGATATTTCAAGTTGCGACATCTCACACATGGACACTTAATTTTGGTACCGTCCATGTACTGAGGGAACGCCTTGACAAACTGCAGGAACTGGTGTACACCCTCTATGAATTCATCCCGCACACCGCACATGTCATCAGGATGACGGTTGTACATCCAAGTACGATTCTGCAGATAGTAATTCAGCTCCATAATTCTGTAAGATAGATACATCAAGGTAGTGAATGATATGCAATTGTCAGTTCATACGGTCTACACTTTTCGTAGTATATGTACACATGACATTTTACGTTAAATGGTCAGAGATTATCTGTCATCTTCTTTTCGCATTGCTAACTTTTCTTTCGCGTGTTTGTGCGTGCGGTGGTCAGAGATTATCGCGGCGGTATATCACCCGTGTCTACAATATTTTATATAGGCTGAGTTGTAGAAGTAAAGTTTTAGGATATTAGTCTATATATTATGTATAGTCCAACCGAGCCAACTCTAAGCTAAACTAGTCCAACTTGGTCAAACTAGCCATTTCTAAGTTGTATAAGTCAAGTTTTAGGATATTAGTCTATATATACTAGTATAAACTCTTCCTCCTCTCCAAATACCTGGTACTAGTTAACCCTCCCCCTTTCTCCCACTAGACAAACACATATATATACATGATGTATACAACCACACCATAGTTCCCAGGTTCTTTTAACCTAACTTGGCAGTTGGTACTAACCTCAATAGAACAAACACTCTCACAGCTCAAAATACTAACACATGCTCACGCCTTACTCTTGTGACACTCCCTTTCAAACACAAACACACACCTATATGTTCCCTTACACATGTTGCCATGTTACCTATAAAAATAGGAAACCCTTATTGTCTAAAATAAGACACAATTATACAAAGAGAACCATACTGTAGAACTCACACTTTAAGACAACAGATGAAGGAAGACTTGTATGGAGGATCGATAGGGTTGAGCAATGTCATTTTATTCTACAAAGAGAACCATACTGTAGAACTCATACTGTAGAACTCACACTTTAACACAATTCTACAAAGAGTTGTCATAGGGTGTTGAGCGATGTCATTTTATTCTTTTCTTCTTCTTCTTCTTGGGATTTTCGAGTATTGGATCTTGAGACATATATAGCTAGAACTTACGAAGAATGGAGTACCATACTTCAACAAATAGATGTTGACTAATTGGTTCATATACTTGTTGTCTAAAATAAGTGTAGGAATGTTGCAAGGTGAAACAATGTATCAAACACTATATCGAAACCCAAACCCAATATGCAAATCCAAATTAATACAAAAATACACAAGTGTATGTAGGGGATTAAGTGTACAGAGGTGAAATACATAGATATGCATGCTTGGGGGTGTCCACGTATCCAACAAATGGACACAAAGTGTCCAAAATCTCACGAACACACTGTATCAGTGAACACATGGTCGTAACGTGTCTCCGTGTCCATTTTGGACACGAAAAACACCTCAATTAGGGTTAGGGTTTACCTTCAGTCTCCTCACGGTAGTGGAAGAGGAGGAGGAGGACAAGTTCGGTGGTGGTGGAGGAGGGGATTAAGTGTACAGAGGTGAAATACATATATATGCATGCTTGCGGGTGTCCACGTGTCCAACAAATGGACACAAAGTGTCCAAAACCTCACGAACACACTGTATCAGTGAACACATGATCGTAATGTGTCTCCGTGTCCATTTTGGACACGAAAAATATCTCAATTAGGGTTAGGGTTTACCTTCAGTCTCCTCGCGGTGGTGGAGGAGGAGGATCTCGCGGTGGAGGAAGAGAAGGGGCTCGCGGTGGAGGAGGAGGAGGGGCTCGCCGGAGGGAGGAGAAGGAGCTCGCGGTGGAGGAGGAGGATGAGCGGCGCCGGAGGGAAGGGGGTCGGGCTGTCGTCGAGGTCGGGGGAAGAGGGGCGAGAACAAAAAATTTAGGGAGAGAGAGAAATGAAAAGTGGAACCGAGGAAACCCTATTTAGCAGAAATTAGCGACGCCCGAAATACGTCGCAAAGCGTCGGTATTGGTTTAATATTCGGCGACGTTATAATCTTTGCGACGCTAAACGTCGTTGAACTGATAAAACTAGCGACGTTTTCCGACAAATCAACGACGTTGGTTTTTATTAGACTATAGGTAGTCGCAATATGTCGCTGTATGTCGCTACCAGCGACGTATTGTGACGCTTAAATTTGGCGTCGCTAAAACCAAAAATATTGGCGACGTTTTAAGTTGGCGTCGCTAATTACGTCGCTGATATGACTTATTTTGGTAGTGTAAATGATCTCATTGACCTGGCCATTATAGTTTATTGAGTAAATGATAGCTACTCGTATTATCTCTTAAGGAGATTATCTCAACGGAAGATTATAATAGATCTCTTTTTGAGGTTTATCTATTCTAGAGATTATCTGAGATCTCTTCTGGAGATTTATCTTTCCTAGAGTTTATCTCTTATGAGATCTCTTCGGGAGATTCCGATCTCTTCGGGTGATTTTTGATCTCTTCGGGAGATACTAAAATATTTTCTATCTCTTTAGGAGATTTTCTCTTCAGGGGGTACCTCTAATCTCTTCAGGAGATCTTCTCTTCAAGAGGTACTTTATAGACAACCGTTTTGATGAATCCATTCAGGGATTTTTTTTTTTATAAACTCAATGAGCCTATCACATTCTTCTAGATGGTTTATTCCATATATGGGTCATTTGCAAATCCTTCGGCGATAGCATAGTAATTTTAAATCCTTCAAGGATATACCTAAAAATTTAAATCCTCGACCTTCGATGATATATTTTATTGTGTATGTTATCATGATCAGAGAATATATTATCATGATCAGAGAATATATTTATTTATATTCTATTCATGATCATTTCGAGAATCTTTGAGCTAACATTGCTCTTATACATTTGGATATCTATTTGTTACAAATATCCACTCAAAACCTACCGGGTTTATTACTTTGTGGTTTTGTACTATAAGACACACCCATTCAAAACCTACTGGGTTTATTTTTTTTGAGTTTTGTAATATAGGACCAAACACTCCACGTTTTGCGAGAGATATCGCATCATCTTATTATCCTTTTCTACATTCTAGGATTATTCGTGGTTTGGTATTATCATTTATTTTCATCACTATTTTTATTTTCATTCGATAATGTCATCTATGATAAATTTTTCTTGATTCCACATTTCTCTTGAACATAGATTTATTGGGTACATGTACCACTTTCTCAGTCTCTTCTGGAATCTAAGATATATCCTCGACCGGAGCGATATACTTTAAGAAATTGGATATTTGGTTCATGACATCTTCCGAATCGTCATGAACTTTTTCTCTACAGGAGATGCTTCTTCAGGAGTTAATTTTTCAAAAGTATTAGGCTGTGTTATATTATTCGACTTTTTCTTCTTGAGAACTGAATATTTAGAATCTTTAGTATTATTCGGCCTCTTCTTCTGGAGATCCGAATATTTAGAACCTTTAGGTCTTACGTGTTTTACTATATAACTTATTCATTTGCTCTCTTTATTTGGTTCTTTTGCTACTTACTTCTATTAGAAGATAAATTCATAGTTGGTATAGC
Organism: Iris pallida; assembly: GCA_029216955.1. Classification (NCBI taxonomy): domain Eukaryota; kingdom Viridiplantae; phylum Streptophyta; class Magnoliopsida; order Asparagales; family Iridaceae; genus Iris; species Iris pallida. The sequence continues at coordinate 10,457,798 of JANAVB010015599.1, forward strand.
TATATATTTATGCTGAAATACAAGAAATAATTTCTTCTAGTTTAGTCAATGTTAGATAAAGTGGAAGTATGACATGGTACTTTCTTCTGGAATGATACTGCGATGTTCTTCTAGAATGATGATTAATCATGAAGTTCTTCTACACGATAATTCACAACGTTCTTTCTGAAACAAGACATTTATCTTCTTCATATCTCCCCCTAACGACGAGAATTCGGTCTTATTAACGTGATAGATCATAAAAAAATTCTAATGTCTAAAAGATTTAGTTCACAAAACATAGATGACAATATTACAGTTTCAAATAATACCAACATAAGCCATCTAAAAAAATACAATTCAAAACTACTACTAGTTATTCAGATACAATCTTCAGGATTGATGGTTTATAAACATATAACACCTTGTAATTAATTTCCAATATTTTTTGGAATTCATAGAAATTATTTTTCTTATCGAATTTTCGAAATATGAACTATTGATTTTCTTTCAAATTCTTACTAGTTTATTTTATTTTAAAACGAGATCGTGGCTAATTTAAGTTATGACTAGCCATGACTAAATTGGTCGTGTGATTAATTATGAATTTCCCTTGAATTATTTTATAAATTATTTAAATTTATTAACTATTTAGTTTTACTAAATAAAAATAGATAATAGTTTAAATAAAATTATTTTGTTCATGAATAACTCTAATGTGCCATGTGATGGTTAGTTATGGATAACTAATTAATAGTTAGCTATGGCTAATTAGTCATTAGATTAGTGCTAATTAGTAGCTAGTTGTTAGCCATGGCTAGCTAAGCCATGTGGTTAGTAGAAATTCTTAGAACCTTCCCCCGCCCCTATATTTCCTTCTTTGCCCTCCTCATTGTTACAATTTACATCTAGTACCCATGGCACTTACTTGGCCCCCAAGCACACTAATCCTATTTAATGGGGCATTCCCCATTCATTTTCCTCACACAAATTTACACGCAATACTTACAAGAAATTATTACAATACACACACAAAACTTCTTACACTATTTCTGCCATGCTTTCTCCTGTCCTTCGTCAGAGCACCGAACACGAACCCTTGTGTCAGACACAACCCGACACATCAATCACATACTCACCCACTCACCCTCCGGCCACATCTTCCTGTCCGCGCGACCCACCGTTCTCGACTACTTATCCCAGCCTCACCACCTGACTACTATCACCAGAGTCGACCGCCACCCACCACCTCCCTCGTCCATCACCATCACCGATAGGATCATCACTACCACCCAACCAATTCTCCAGCTGCCACCACCAGTAGCACTACCACCACCATCACCACAAGTAACTACTCACCTGAGCCCTCGTCCCGAGCCGTATCCTCCGTGCTCCGTCGTCGCAATCCGTCGTCGAGATCGTCCAGCAGCCTCCATCTTTGGCGACCCAGCCCAGATCCAGCCAGATCTGCAGCGTCCTTCTTGTCTCAACGTGACGGCTCCCTTCCCGGTGAGCTTCGCCTCCAATGACGAGCCCGAGCCTCCTTTGATCGCCAATATACCCTCTAGATCCATCGTGCTGCACGCCAGCGTCGCGCCTCTTCGATCCCGGCAACTGCTCCGGGCTCCCGGGCTCTGCGTTGGTGAGAACCCTCACCCTCTCTTTACTTTCTGCCTCTTGACCTTCTTCTTCCTCTTTTCTCCCTCTTCTCTTGTCACGACCCGCATCCAATGTAAGGGCACGAGACCGTGGATACGTCTAGTCTATGCCGCAGTATCGATGGTAAAACGTTGTCCTATGTCTCAATCAAATGCTAAACACAATATAATGTACCTGTCTAATATAAATATACTCTCCAAATGAAGGACAATCTCAGAATGATACAACTCAATCACAACGTAACTAAAGAGAAATAATAGCATGATATGGAATAGATATGAAGAACTCAAGGTACGATACAATACAGGAATGAAATAACTTTAAGTGTTATCATTACATCCCAAGGTAGAAGTAATATTTAAATACAACTCATGATAGATAACTAAACAACTCAAACAATATCCCAGCAATCTATTCTAAGCACTACTGGCGTCTCCTCTAGGCTAGCTGGATCCTCCAAGTTCTCTGTAAAATTTATCAACATATCCAGTCAGGATTGTAGCGAAGTACATAACTCTGAAAGCAGTTCCAAAATATGGTAGGAAATATAGAGCTAACAATAAATAAAGTACAGGATATGCTGTAAAGGAAGTACAGGAGATATAGATAAGTAAACTGAGTACATAAAATAGAATAGAGAATCTATGAACTGTAAATAATATAAGTGTTTCAGAGCACAAGATGATTATGTGATCGGTTTAGGTTGTACATGATTATTTTACAGTAACTCGATTATACGTGAAGGCATAATCGACATGTACATGATTACATTAATGGAATTTAATCACATAAACACTTCTATTCCCCCCTACCCCAATCAATACACAAAGATCCGATCAAGTTACGTTACGTACATGATTGTTAGTTTATACATGAAGTACATGTGAGAACATGGGAGTACATAAGAGCACATGAGAGTACATAAATAATATGAATACAAAGAGTACATGATGAAGTACATGAACATGAAATACCCGATGCACCAGTTAAGAGAATAACATCTCATGATAAGATCCATATAGTACTGGTCCGTGTTAACAATGTGTCAGCATCAAGTAAAGTAGTATAGAGCAGGCAATATAGATACTATCATGAATGAAAACTAACAGAGAATGTACTCGCCTGATATCCTGAGCAACAACTGTGTATTGATATCCAAACTGGAGTCACAAAAACCTATTATGAGAATTACAATATTACAGAGTGTTCTATATTAAACAGATGATTTAAATATGATATTTACATGCTGCTAGGCCATATCTAGGTCAATGAAGTCAACTAGGCTAAACTTCTAGTCAACTAAGTCAATTAGTCAAACCTTGGTCAATTGCCTAATCTAGGGTTTGCCAATTTGGGCCATGTTCTAGGCTAAAGGGGTATCAACCATGACTTAAACATCTAAACCACCTAAACATGCTATATACCCTATATGTAATCCTTAGGATACATTACCTAAACTCCAAACAACTACTAACATAATATGTATGAAACTGATATATATATATATATATATATATATATATATATATATATATATATATATATATATATATATATATATATATATATATATATATATATATATGGGTCATGTACTTCATATATGTAGTAATATGGGATACTACATATATGAAGTACATGACCCATATTACTATATATATATATATATATATATATATATATATATATATATATATATATATTAAAAAAAGAAAAATTTATATATATATATATATCCCATATTACTACATATATGAAGTACATGACCCAAATAATACTACAACTGACATACCCTATATGTATATACTTTTTTTTTTTTTTAAAACCAAAGCCGGTGGACGACTCCACCCGACCTTGGCCCGGAGGCCGTGGCCACTGCCACCCAGCCACCTCCGTGGGAGGGAGGGCTCGAACTCGGCCCTCACCTCCGGTGCACGGTGGTGTTACCAGTACACCACGACTCGATGTGCCCCTATATATATATACATCATGATACCAACCCAATATCAATCTACCCCTACCTCGCACATACATAATATATATAAATATACATCACATTGGTTATCTAATATATGTATACATATACATATGCATGAACTAAACAAAAGAGATGTCTGGACACAAAGGGTGAGGACTGGACCTACAACTGTATGCAGGACATGATAGGAATGTGGCTAAAAGCCTATCTCTAAATCAAGTGGTCTGTACTCAAGGGGGTTATGACCGAACCACTTCATAGGCATGGACAGAGCATTGCTATGGACAGAACAAAGAGAAAATTGAACAATATAGATTGCAGGACATTAACATATGCAGTGAATGAAATATGTAGGAAGTATGGTGAATGCAGTGATCTAAAGATGGGTTATTTGTTAAGGTTCTGGACTAGGCTCAGATGTGAACTTAGGAATTGGGAATGGATACTATCCTAATTGCAGGTAGCAAGAGGGATGTGCAAGTCATGCCTACAATATCTAATACTCTAATGCCAACTTATATGCAGGATATTACTCAAGTAGGTTCTATTTATACTCCTAAATGCAGGCAATATAATGGCATTTGAAATCACACATGACTGAACAAGAGGGGCATAACAAGTCATGGGTTTCAATTGAAGTGAAAGGGAATGATACTTAAGAGTATTCAGTCAAGTTATCCTACTCAAGAAGCAGGACAATGCAGTTAGTTCAATACTGAACACAAAATAGGACAAAGAGAATGAAAGGGGGGTTCTGAATTAATATGGCATAAGACCTGAGCATTCATAGTGAATGCAGAACAAGGGGTATTGGACTGAACAATATTCCCATGTCTGAACTAAAGGTAATGGGAGTATCATTGATACTCAACAAAAGTCTGATCATACATAATGTGGATTGGAAATAATTAGCTTAAACCAAAGGAGAGATGGACAGATACTATCCTAAGGTATCAGGACATATCCTGAATAATGCAGGGAACATTTTCCCTAGACTGAACAAATAAGCAATGGCAGTTGAATCAAAATAGGCAATAAGGTAGATAGATACTCCATCACTTGGATTCTGAACTTATAAAGTCTGAACCACCATGTTCAGTTGTAAAATAGACTGAACCACTAGGTAGCAGGACAACCATTGGACTGAACAAGTTTGCAAATGTACTAATAGGATATGGCTAAAAGCTAAGGTTAGGAAAAACATCACAATGAAGAGGCAGGACAGTATAAGCTCACCTGGTCATATGGCATAGTTGATGCCTGTATCAAATAGGAAACTATAATGAAGTGGTATACTGCTATAAATCTTAAATGTGGGACAGAACCAAAATAAGGTATTTGAATAAGGAAATAGACAGAACATAATAGACTCGGATGACTGAACAATCAATTTGCAAACAGTGGACCAACATGTGGGGTGAATGGGAAGGATACATGGTATGACTGAACAATCAGATGTGGACAGACCTAATATAACATCTGATCATCATGACAGATTTATCAAGGATGCAGGGAATTAATGAATGACTGAATCACTATAAAAGAGGGCTAAAGTATGGAGGGTTCTGATACTAAGTCTGAATCCTATATGCAGGTCATTACCACATATCTGATACTCAAGGTCTGAACTTAAAATTTGTAGGGGGCAGGACAGTGAGGTTAAAGCAGTGGATGGCCTCAACTATGGTGGACAGAACAGTGGTGTCTGATGCTCACAGGCAGTGAGCAAGTTGGGCCAGGTTAGGACATCAAGGTGTAATGGTCTGAAGTTGTTTCAAGATGAACTTCAAGAACAGAACATTACAAACGTAATGAACAAGGATTTAAGATGGACAGGACATCTCATAGGCAGTGGACTATATGGCCAATCCCTCATACCAGTCATGGACTGCTCGAGGGTGGATGCAGGGGTCAAAACAAATCAAAGGACTGCACAACACAGACTCTGAACAGAGAATGGAACAAAATGATGGGCAGAACAATGTCCATTGATTGGTTATGTTCAGGTTTAAACTATGACAGAACAATTATGCAATTCATGGCAGACATCCAAAGATATTCAAGGCTGTACACTGACTGTGGTGTGGGCAGTATAAGAAGAGATGTAGGGACTATCAAATGGAAGATGGGCAGGACAAAATTATGCAGGGAAATAGAACAATAGTCTAATGGGCAGATGTTCTATAAATGGGGGTGACTGAAACTTTGAGTTCAATAGCTGAACAAATGCTAAGTTGTCTATCAACTAAGGGGCTTGGGTGATATAGGTGGGGACTAACTAAGTTCTAATTGATACAAGTATCAGTAGGATGAACCAAATAATGTAAACTCTTCTTCCTATGCAACTGGTAGGGATAATCAAGGGTCTGAACAAATGCTAGGGACTCAACAATATGTAAGACAATAAATCTGGATTGAACAAGATAGGGACAGAAATCATATTCGAAGGGATTGGACACCCAACCAAGGGCAGAATCAGTGGAATACTTGGACTGAACTAAGTTAGCCTACCTCTAAAACAATGGACAGATATCTGATACCTAGGGTGGACTAAACAAATGCTCATAAGGTCTGAACATTAAATCTCCATGTGAACTCATGCAAAGGGAAAATTTGCACTATGACAAGACTGATATCTAACTGAAAACATGGTGTTAAATGACTGTAACTAACTAATAATGCTAACATGGCATTTGAACAGAGCTAAGTGGTCCTCAAGTTAAAACAGAACAGTGAATGATAGAAGACTGGACTATTAGTGAATTAAACACTCAATACGCTACAAACAAATCCCCAATCCATGATACCAACCTCCAAACACTCCTAATTTGTTAGACAATCATAGCATTAGATAACACCTGGCAACACAAACCCAAATTAATATTTAAAACCGAAATTAGAGCATGGAATGCTCTATGGGTCATTTCGTCAAACATTTGGTGTGCGTATCCGATACTCTCGTGATACGCACATCAAATGAATCCAAAATTGACTCAAATCATTCCGAATGCAATGGGGACCCTAAATGAATGCATCTACATGAAGGAATAGGAAATTAGAGGGTTTAGAGGGCTCTTACCAATTGGGAGTTGGAATCCCAATGAAAAGTTTCCAGATTTAGATCTCCACCAAGCTCCAATGGCCAAATTGCTCCAAATGCTCCCAAGCTAGACAATAGAGGCTTTCTCTCTTCAAGAGGAAGAGTTTGCAATTCGTTTTAGGAAATTTGGACTCAATTGGAGGAATGGAGGTAATTTGGGGAAGAACATAAATGAGGGTTAGGGTTTGTAATGAAAGGGGAAAGAAGGAGGCTATGTAGGCTATTAATAGGAAGGGGGAGAGGCTATAATATAATATAATATAATATAATATAATATAATATAATATAATATAATATAATATAATATAATATAATATAATATAATATAATATAATATAATATAATATAATATAATATAATATATGGGCTATGCCCTACATTATACACATTAGCTAAATCGAGCTTTTAAGCCCTACATCATTTACATTTATTTTCAATTGAGCTTTTAGTCCTACATTATTTGCGATTTATATTTAATAGGCTATTAGCCTACATTATAGTATTATATTGGACCTTTTAGCCCTAAATTATTAAATGGCTTTCTAAGCCCTATGATATAAATTTTATTATTTAAAAAGGCAAATAGCCCAATATTTTTATCTTAGTATTTTAATTGGGCTTTCTAGCCCTAAATTATTTTAGAAGAACCAATCGGACCTTGAGTCCTACATATTTTATCATTTTTATTAAATTAGGCCTCTAGTCTAATTTATGATTAGAAAATGGACTTTGAGCCCTAAATGTGTATTTTTATTTTTATCTTTACAAATGGGTCTTGACCCTAAAACTGGGTATAACTACAGTGGCCCAATCACTATTAATAATTTCTTTTATTTTTCGATCATGGGCTTTGGGTCCTAGATACTAGTTGATTAACAATTTAGTTATAGGCTTATATTACAAGTTTTTTTAGATGCCCAACGATACGCACGAGACTTAGTGCACGCTGTATTACATACCTGTTAGGCCTACTGTCCCCAACTCCCACCAAATAAATGGAAGGAATAATACGCTCCCGTGACTCGATCCACTGATCTTCCGCCACCTAGCCGGGGTCTTATACCTCTCCTCAGTAACCATAAGAGCCACTCAAGTTCTTTAATAAATTTCTTTTTCGTCTATTTAATCAAATCGCGATCATAACCAATCAAATCATTTTCTTTTCTCAATTATCGTGTCGACTCTCAAATATAGACCTCTATATATATGAAACTGGGCTATTTAGACTATTCTGGACTTAATGGAACAACATGTTTCATCATTTGGGATCATTTGATACAATTTAGCTTCTAAGCCATTCCGTGTCGACATATACGTATCGTGCACGTCGACTCCAACTAATTTAGGCAAGTGCTCTATACTATGTTTATCCATTTCATAAATATTGCTATAAATACCTGTGTAGTTAGCATTAAATATTCTTGTGACACTCGTAGCAAACACTTGGTACTCCATGACTATATTCCATGACTAGTGATTTATTATCATGATTAGTGATTTTACGTGCCATGACTTGTGATTTGGAGTATTATTGGATGGGAGAAATGTAACTACTCTTCCCGGATTTTATTTTAGTTTATTTTAAATATTTTTAGTTAGCAAATATGTGGTTATAGTACAAAAGATATTCTGAATAATGAAGAAATTTGTCAAACTATTTTAATATAATTTTATTTTATAAATGATATATTTAGACTTATTAATTACTTTTAAGATTTAAAAATATGTTTCAACTATTATTTAGTATTGAGTATTATTTCAAAGAATTATTTTAAAGTATTACTATTATTTACAAGTATTAAGTTAGATTTGGTTAAATGTGTTTTAAATGTTATTAATAATATATAGTGTTATTTTTAAGTCATTATAGACTGATTTTGATTAAATCTAGAATTTATTTGATTCTTTATTTATTTGGTTTAATTTGATCATCAGATGGCGTCAAATCATTACATTGCGACAAACCATCAAGTTGAGTAGCATCAGGTTGCGCCAACATCTGGTTGTGCTGGAGTCAGGTTACGCGAGCGCCACGTGGCGCACTTTCTCGAGAAGTTGTAACGGTATCATCATTACCTAACAACTGACAGCATGGAGATTAAGGAAAATCTATTCGAATTCCGTGCAACGCGGCGCTCGAGAAGATTTTGTCAGCATGTAATTAATGCTGACAGCTGGTTCGCACAAGTCATTGAGTGGCGCGAGAATTAATCAGTACAGCACAGAAGACCTAGTCAAAGGTGCCAGTCGTTGAGTTACGCCCATGCGCAGCCTGACAAGTTGGCGCCACTTGATCAACCCTTATTTTAAAGCAGGGTGGCGTGGAGCGCAAGCCACCAACTTCGCAGAGTGTGCCCATTACACTGCCCACGACCATGTGCATCTCAATCAAACGATGCCATGCGTCTACAGCAGTTGGTGCAACCGCTCGTACAGGTTGTTACATTGTGCCCACGCGCAACCTAATGAAGCTCGCACAAGGTGATCAAATTGTGTTCATAACAGAGTGACGTGGTGCACAAGATACTAACTTCGCAGAACGTGCCCACTACACTGCTCACGACCATGCACATCTTAATCAAACGATGCCACATGTCTATAATAGTTAGTGCAACCGTTTACGCCAGTGAACAGGAGGCGTCCAACCTGAAGCGCGCGCAACCCAGAATAACTGCTAAACATTTATTTCAAGAACTCTATAAATAGAGTTTCAAATTAATCTCAAGGGATGATGAAAGATCATAATCTCTTGCTAAAGTGTTGTTGCATTCTCCAGAGGCTTGTGTCTTCGATATCACATTGTCCAAGGGATAGAGTGATCGTCTTTTGATCAGATTCCTATAGTGGTACTTTCCCAGAAATCAATTGTACTCTTGTATTCTTTTCTAAGTTTGTAATAAGGTTTGTTTTTGCGAACAAAATGGCAACTCTGCTGGGGACGACTGTCACTACCACATTTTAGCATGAGGGTAATTTTGAACTTTTGTAAAAGTTTATTATTTAATAATAGGATTTATGATTTATGGGAATTTTTAATTAATTTAATACTATTTAAAATTGGTGAATTATAATTTTGATGTGTTAGCTAGTGAACCCTAGAACTGTTGAGCCTAGAGACTAACCATGACCATGGGGACCTAACCATGTGATTAGAATGACTATTTACAACTTTTTAGGCTAAGGGTATTTTGGTTATTTTGTGATTTTTGAATTATTTAGAATTTTAATTAATTGGTGAATTTTAGATTATTTTAATAATATTTAAATTGATGTATTATGATTTTGGTCATCTTTTATATTTTAATATTTTAGGAAAATTTTATATTTTTAATATTATTTTTATTGGATTTGTTTAGTCGGGTTTGAATTAAGTCTCATTCCGACTTGTATTGTGATCCGGGTAGCTTAAACTCTAGATGGGACCCAATATTAAGTTAAGCATGTCCCACAAAATCTAACATTTAAGTTAGTTAGTTAGACTAATTTTTATCATGTTAGAATGGTTAAGTTAGAGACTCAAAACTAGATCCTTTTGACCCCAAACTTGAACCTAGTCTAGACTTAACCATATGAGACTAGAGAGGGGCAATTAGGACATTTTCTATTAGCCCTAATGGACTCTTTATGGTAGCCACCTTTAGGAGAGAATGATTCATTTCATTCATTCCAATCTTGCCACTTTTATTTTCCTTTTGTTCTTCCCTAATTTTAGAGAGCCTTCCTTTTGATTTGATCTCCAAATCAAATCATTCCTTCACCAAATCTTCTCTCAATCATTTCCATTCTCCAAGGGAAGGGTGCTACCAAGGATTGGAAGAGAAGTGCAAGAAGGAGTGTCCACTTTGAGGGATCTTCGTATCGGAGCCGTGTCCTAAAGGATTTCATTGGGATTCCACTCCCAATAGGTAAAACCCATCCTCTAAATCGATTTTCTTTGCATATAAATTAGTTTTGAATCCGTAGGATCCATCCTCATGCATGTGTCCCCTTTAGATTCAAAATTGAGGCCATTTGGAGCTCTCTTGAGAATTTTATATATATATATATATATATATATATATATATATATGTCTTGTGTCCTATTGATAAATCCCAAATTAGGATATCCCATGTGTATGTATGATAATAGTTTAAATAGATATTTAAATTCAGTTTTAGAATGGTTAGAGAGTGTATTGATCTTAGTTAGGATGGTTAGAATGAGTTTCATTTGGATACCTATGTTGGTAGCCAAGCATCTTGGCCTACATGTGTTCCTTTTGTCCAAAATAACTCATATTCGTCATAATATTCATCCACGTTTTATTAACCAAAACAACTTAGAAATGTCATAACTTTTAGCTTAGAACTCTGTTTAATCTCCCATTTTTATAAAAGAACCGTATCGAAGTTAGCTTTCCAAATATATATTTTAATATGTCAAAATCATTCTGGAACGTTTTGTAAAATTATTTGAGTGTCAGCTGTCCGAAAGACAAATACGTTTCGGTGTTTTCGCGATTCCGGGAGCTTCCGGACACGAAAATGCGATCCGTTTGAAGTTTCAGAAAGCTAACACGAAGGACTACGACATACTTTAATCCTAGAATTTAGTGAAGACCTAATTGGTACAGTATTGATTTTAAGTAAAAGAGTGACTATACGATATAGGCATTTTGTGTAACCTATGAGCCTATGTAGTATGGATATTAAATGAATGTAGAGTATGTAATGCCTAATATGTTAGATGAATGAAATGATATATATATATATATATATATACATATATTTTTATTTTTTTATTTTTATTTTTTTCGAAAAGCAAAATATATATCATGTGAACAAAGAAACGGTTACACGGGGGGGGGGGGGGGGTGGGGGCACAAAAGTGCACAGCACGCCACTCCCTGTGGCCGACTCAATAAGCCTAGCCACATGCAAAACTCAAAAACTAACAACCAAACAGGCCTGGAGACACAAAACGTCACCCGAGCCCCTCCCTCTCACCAACGAGGGAGCCGACCCTACAATGAGGGGCCCTAACCTTCGCGCATTGCCGCTCCACTTCGCGAGTCAGTTGGAGAAGCGAGTACGCGTGGGAACTACCTTTATACCGATACTTGTTACGGTTCTTCCAAAGAACCCAGATGATCGCCGACGTCGTAGTGTCATTAATGTCTGTCCGGGCGTTGCCCCAATCCGCCAGCCGCTGGGACAGGAGCAAACCACCACCGGTGATGCCGCAAGAATGCTGGAGATGATCCCAAAGACTGCTAGCGAGATATGTTGCTGGAAGAGAATGTGTGGTCCAGGTGCTCAACGTCAGGAACGTTGCAGCAATGACACATAGATGCGATGGCGTACCCGGCCCGCTGGAGCCAGTCGTCCGTTGGGAGCTTGTGTCTGACCACCCGCCACTGTAGGGTCGACCACTTGGCCAGAATACGAGAGCCCCAAACAGAAAATGGACCGGACGGTCCAAGAAGGGCGTTCCTACTAACCTCCCAAGCCGATTGAGTCGAGAACGCCCCGTCCCAAGCCGGCCGCCACATGAACGAATCAATCTGGTCCGTAAGATGGAGCCCATTCTCGGCGATCCCATCCGCCACGGCCTGACCGAAGAGGACAGCAATCCGCTCCAGATCCCATCTTCCGTCCACCTGAAGTAGGCGGACCAGCAACGGCGGCCCGCGGTGCTGCGTTATCGAGCGATGCTGAGCCGAGGTCCCGGTCCAGCTCTCGACAAGGGCGTCTACGTCCCCACGCCCGAGCTTCACCTGAATGTGGCGTTCTCCACATGCACGACCAGCAATAAGACGGCACCACCCGCAAGAAGCGTTGCTGTTGACGTCGGCCTGAGAAGGATGATTATGCGGAAAGTAAGACGCTCTCATGAAGTCGGTCCACAGTGAGGACTTAGTCCGCACCTGCCACCATAGCTTCACCGAAAGGGCGTTGACCATGTCGCCGATGCTACGGATCCCGAGACCCCCTTCCCCAGTAGCCTCGCAACGGTCTCCCAGCTCGCCCACCGTAAGCGCGCGACAACCTGCGAGTGACCCCAAAGGAATCTGTTGAAAGAATGCTCTAATACCTCAATGACCCTCTTCGGCGGCTGGCAAGCAGTCAAAATATAAATCGGCATCGAACACAGCACGTGTCTGTGGAGAATAAGACGACCGCCAATCGAGAGGGAGTTGTGCTGCCACCCTCTGATCCGTACCTGAATCTTGGAGATGAGCGGTTCGAAGAGGATGACCTTTCTCCGCCCGTAGTGAATCGGACAACCCAAGTAGCTGAATGGAGGCAAAGAGACGAGGAAACCCGCACAATTTGCCAGCGACGCCTTCGTCGCGTCTGAGCTGTCTTTGTGAATGTAAATACATCTCTTCCTATCATTGATACGTTGGCCGGATGATTGCTGGTAACTCACGAGGAGCTGCTTGATGTTCTGAACAGTCCGCTTGTCACCAGAGGAGAAGACAAGAACGTCGTCGGCATAGGACAGATGCATGATGAGTGGACACCCACTGGTAATCCGGTATCTTCCGAAGCTTCTTGTGGTTCCCAGCTTGATAAGGTTCCGACTCAGAACTTCTGCTGCAATAATGAATAGGGAGGCCGACAGGGGATCTCCTTGTCGCACGCCGCGGTGAGACCGAAAGAAACCCGAGGGGACTCCGTTGATGAGAACTGAGAACCAAGAGCTGCTAACCGAGTGGAACAATATGTCGATCCATACCTCCGAGAAATCAAACTTACGCAAAACCCAAATCAGGTGCTGCCAATCCATCCTGTCGTATGCTTTCTCCATGTCGATCTTCATCGCGACGTTGCCACCGCGATTGTCGTGACCCATCTTGCTCACCAACTCCTGTGCAAACAGGATATTGTCAACAATGCTCCTCCCCTGGACGAACCCACTCTGCTCCCTGGAAATAATTCTGGGAAGTAGCGGAACCATCCGGTTAGCGATAACCTTGGCGATGACTTTGTTTATGAAATTGCAGATGCTTATGGGGCGGAAATCCGCGAAAGAAGAAGGATTGGTGTTCTTCGGAATCATCATCAGAAAGCATCTGGAAATCGCATGCGGATATTGACATCCTGCGAAGAATGCTTCCATGAAGTTGACGACGTCGCTGCCCACCGTGTCCCAGCAAGCGTCGAAGAAGCCCCCGGAGAACCCGTCGGACCCCGGCGCACTGTCGTTGCTCAAAGCCTTAACCGCCGCTTCCACTTCATCCCTGGAGATGGGCTTAACCAGCTCGTTGTTGTCCTCGACCTTGATCAGTTGTGGAATGACGTCAAGGAGCCTTGCATCCGCAATAATCCTGTCCTTCTCGAACAGTCGAGAGAAGTAGGTAACTGCCGCTGCTGAAATATCGGAGTGCCCCCTAACGTCGACGTCGTCGACCCCACGAATCTGATGGATGGTGAGGGAGTTCCTCCTTTGCCGCACACAGTCATGGAAAATTTTGGAGTTCTTGTCGCCGCCAATGTCCCACCTGATGTGAGCCATTTGCCGCCAGAAACTGGTTTCGTGGCGCGTACAAAGCTTCAGTCGAGCTTGAGCCGCGTGAAGCGCTGAACGGTTGTCGGGGTCGCCACACCTAGCAAACTCCATCTCAGCGTGCTGGACGTCCGCCTCCGCTCGCTTGAGAGCGAGGAAAATATCTCCAAACTCGACGCGACTCCAGAGCCTGAGCGCCTTCCTCGTTGCGGCCAGCTCCAGTCCAATTCGGATCAGAGGGTTGTCGTGATGAGTCGAAAGCCACGCAGTCGAGACAACGCGACCGAAGTCCTCGTGCTTGCTCCAGAAGTCCAGGTACTTAAAGCTCCTGTGCTGCTCCGGCTTGGATGTGAGAATATCGAGGAGAAGTGGCGCGTGGTCCGACTCTGCTCTGTTCAGATGAACGACGCTGGAGTCGTGGACGCTGTCCCGCCATTGCTGATTGTAGAATATCCTGTTGAGCCTGGACTGCTGATTATCGTTGCCCTCCTGAGAATTAGTCCACGTGAACTTATTTCCGACGAAAGTGATCGAAGACAGGTGAGAGTCGAGAGCAAACCGATTGAATTCAAACATCGAACCTGACGACGGAGTGAGGCCACCCTTCTTCTCCGCCGTCGTGGCGATGGCGTTGAAGTCGCCGCCACATAACCATGGGGACTGAGGGAAACGACTATGCAGGTGGAGCAGCTCTTCCCACAAGACTCTTTTCGTCTGACGATGGCAGCTGCCGTACACAAAGGACATGAGCGTCGAACCGGCGATGAGGTGATGACGGAAGATGATGGAGATGGCTTGTGGGCTAACCACAACGACCTCGGCCTCCACCTCTTTGTGCCAAAACACCCATATATCCTTCCCGCTTGCAAATCCGCCATCAAAACCGAGCTTGAGGCAGAAATGATTAAACTTCCCTTCTTTGACTTTGGATTCGATCACTGCGAAAATGACAAGACGATGCATCTCTTTGAGGCTCTTGATACGGTTGAGGGTCTAATTATTAGCCAGACCCCTCGCGTTCCAAATCATCATTCTTAACATTGAGTGTGGGGGTTGAGGCCCCTCCTTGTGGCCGATCTGAGAATTCTGGGGGTGATTGGTGATGTCAGAGATTTCGTGTTGATGGGGTCGGATCCTGCCTGAGTGTCTTCCTGCTGTTGAGTATCCTGATGCTCAGTTCCAATCTCCATTCTGACATCTGCGGCCAAGGCGGACCATCGATTTTGTGGGTCTCCAACGGTGTTGTCGAAGTCGACCACCTCGCAAAGCTGATGACCTTCTTCCTCCTGTGCTGCACTCACCTCTTCTATAATAGGGAGCAAGGGTTGGTATATCACTAACCGTCTTTCCGAAGAATTGCAACTTGACTGTCCGGAATCAATCCCGGCAAAAGCTTCGTGCTGGGTGTTCTCCTTCTCCTGGCTTTTCCGCTTTCTACTTCTTCGTCTTCCTTTACTGATCTTAGAAGGATCAGTACCTGAATCTGGAATGCTTGGTTGGCTGCTCTCCTCTCCCGTATTTGTTGATCCTTCCCCCTCTTTTTCCTTTCCTTTGCCGGTATTGGCTTCCTCTTCTTTGTCTTTCCTTCTCTTGCACATTCCGACCGAATGGCCTTGATGATAGCAGTGGTCGCAATAGAGTGGGATACGCTCCTAATTGATTTGTTGCCAAGTGCTATTGCCATGTGGAAGGATCAGGCGAACCTTCGGGGGAAGAGGCTTGCTGGAGTCCAGCTCTATAAGAACTCGAGCCTTACTCGGGCGGGAGCGCTACGCCGTGGCTCGATCGATAAGGAGAGGCTGTCCTATCCCCTGGGCAATGGCGAAGATGGCCTCTTTAGCAAATAAGTGAATAGGTAACCCAGAAAGGGAGACCCACACAGGGGTGATGGCCGATTCTCGATTGGGGATGAAGCTGGGATCCCAGCTGAACACCCGTATCGGAGCGTTCGCAACCATCCACAGATCTCGGGATCGAATACGGAGGAAGTCCACTTCGAGACTAGGTCGGAGAAGCATGTGTCTCCCATCAATCAAACCGATGTCGACAGCGCCGGCGAACTTCATGCCCTCCATGGCCCGACGTACCGCATCTACGGACGGACGGGAGTGAGAAAATTTGCCAATCAACGCCCAACGAAGAGGCGAGACCAGTGCCTCGACCGCTGATAAAGGAAATGAGATGGTCGGAGCTCCAAGGAACGAGGAATACTGACACCCGAGGCTGTCCCGTCCGGCGCTACCGAAGACGGGAGCCATGCCCTGGGCCGCCACCGTGGGAACGCCGACCGCAGCCGCATAGGACCTCGCCGGCGCTACTAAAGCCGGAGAGGATAGCTAGACGGGCACTGAAGAGGAGGAGGGCCGGGGGTGAAACCGTCGAGCGGTTTAGGGGGGGTCCGTTGGAAGAGGGTTGGGGGAGGGCGGAGAAGGCACCTTGGGAGCGGGGACTCCAGAGGAAGGATGAGGGGGTGGGGGGGCAAGCGGAGGGACCACAGCGGCGCTAAACAGAGGTGGTGGTTGAACCGACGGAGGAAGAGAAGAGGGCACTGGGCAAGTCACCGGCTCGACGGAGGATGACGAAGGAGGAAGAGAGGCCGGTATGGGATCGGGGGCAGGTGTGCCCGCCGACATGGCCGGAGCCAGCCGGCGGCTCCCAGAGGGTGCGGGGTGCGCAATCTCTAGATCTAACCTAGCCGCCGAAGGGGAGGAAAAAAAAGTATTTTTTTCATATATATATATAATATATATATATATATATATATATATATATATATATATATATATATATATTACACATCATATATATATATATATATATATATATATATATATATATATATATATATATATATATATATATATATATATATATATATATATATATATATATGATGTGTAATATATATATATATATATATATATATATATATATATATATATATATATATATATATATATATATATATATATAAATATATATATATATAAAATATATATATATATATATATATATATATATATATATATATATATATATAATATATATATATAAAATATATATATATATATATATATATATATATATATATATATATATATATATATATATATATATGATGTGTAATATATATATATATATATATATATATATATATATATATATATATATATATATATATATATATATATATATATAAATATATATATATAAAATATATATATATATATATATATATATATATATATATATATATATATATATATATATATATATATGATGTGTATCCTCTTTACATTAATGTATATATATGGTTGAATGCAAGCATGTAGGAATGCAATCAATGTAATGTATGTAAGCAATGTATAAATGCATGAATGAAAGAATGATATACAATGTATGCATGAAAGTATATAATGAATGCTAGACATGAATGCAAGGTATACATGTAATGATAGATATGAATGCATAATGTATACATAATGTAATACAATATATAATGATAGCATGTATGGTAACGTAGAATATATGTTGCAAGCATATATATGTCCACTGTTTTCCCTTTTCCTTACATTTTTCCTTCCCTTCCCTTTCCATTTCAGTTTTCCCCTTTTTCCCTCTTCTATTTTTACATGTTGTATACAATGTATATAATGTATAGATGCATGTAAGTATGTATATAGTGATAACATGAATGAATGAATGTATAAATGCATGAATGAATGTCATATATGAATGAATGAATGAATCAAAGGTATAAGTAAAATATAATGCATTGTAATGAATGTTAACATATATAATGTATAAAAGTATGTATGTAAATATGCATGAATGTATATATCTATGTAACTATGTAAATATGCATGATGTAACATATGCCTATATATATAAATATGTATGTAATGTGGATATGCATGTATGTATGAAGGTATGTATTTATATATAATATCTATTTTATATTATGCATTGTTGTGGTTGTGTGAGTGCTAGCCTAGGCTTGGTTAGGCCTAGTGAGACTTGTTAGACTTGTTTGGGCTAGAACTTGACCTAGTTAACCTAGTTTGACTAGTGTAGTTGACTAGAGTTGACCAAGGGTTGACTTTAGCCTAGATTGATCCAAACATCATGTAGAATGCATTATAGCAGTCTATTTTATTATTTTGGACATGTAGTGACTTATACTGTTCTATAGGAGCCAGACGCCACTTCTCAGACAGTATATTCCCTTCAAACAAACAGATATCAGGCGAGTACATTATCTGATCATTTTATATCTTGTTTAGGATTATATTCCTGCTTTAGATTACTTTACTTGATGTTGACACGTTGGTAACACGGATTAGTACTATATGGATCCCTTCATGAGATGTTATCCCCCTCGGGAGCATCAGATACTCATGTCTTGTGTGTTTCACTTATATCATGTATCTCATGCTTCTATTATCATGTATCAGCTTGTGATTTTTGTACTCTCATGAATCACTGGGCCTTCACGAATCTATTCATGAATCACTCTTGAATCACCCTTTATGGGCCAGTAGTATAGTCATGAATCTTAACGTAACTTGACTGATCCTTGTGTATTGATTGGGGATGGGGGAGTAGAAACTGAGCATGTGAATAATTCCAAAGTAGTATAGTCATGAATCACCTCTTTAGTATAGTCATGAATCACCCTCCAGCTGTTCACATGTTCATCTTGTACTCTGAATCACTAGCATTGATTAGTTCTCTTATATATTGTAGCAACTTACAGTCTCTCTTTTACATTATATTGTTCTTCAGTTTCATGTATCTTACTCTCTAGCACGATTATATTTTCTAACCTGTTATAATTTGTTGAGATGTATTGTGCTCGCTCCTGTCCTGACTGGACCTGTTTAAAATTTTATAGAGGATAATGAGGAACCTTGTACCACTTACCATGGGACTACCCTAGAGATTGCTGTGACTTGGATCTCCAGCAGGATCCATTAGCAGTGGATGACACACCATTAGTTTATAGTGATTTTCAATTGTACTTATTTTCACTCTGGATTACTGTATTTGAGATTTGAGATATTTTCTGGATTGTGATATCTTAGACACTTAGACTTCTATCTGTTGTATCTTCTTCTATCTGTTGTATCTCCTTGTGGATTCATTTCATATCTATCTATCTTATCGTATTCTATCTTAGATGTGATTGGGACTGTATTCTGCTATGTCATCTCCATTCGGAGTGTATATACTGTACAGGTAGCTTATATTGTTAGATGATTGACCTACGACAGTGTTCTACCGTCGACACTGTGGCGTAGGCTGGACGTTCCCACTTCTCGTGTCCTTACTCTAGGGTACGGGTCGTGACACATTTTTAGTGGTGACCCATGCAGGTCGAGTTTATGTAGTGGTATTCGAACTAGAGTATCACTACAGCCTGCAGTAGGATTAGGATATATTTTTGAAGGTACTCAATCACAGTTAGGACTCCCTGAGAGATTCCTGGGACGACCCTTGAGAATCTTATTTAAACTTCAATTTGAAATCTTTTCCCTTGTTTTGTTCGCTCTCACTCCTTGATTATTGAATTTGATTTTGATGGATCGTTGTTGATTTTGATTTCCTATCGAGATAAATTTTATGGCCTGAGTTACGATATTTTCTGATAACATATGTTGACGGGAATACAGGGATGGTAAAATGTCTACTTGATTATGGAGCCTGTAGTTTATCGTAGATATTAGCTGGCGTGGCAGAAATATAGTGACCTGACTTCGAATGTACGTATCTTGGTTATGAGATTTAGAATTTCTTGCAGCTATACTATTCGACATAGCGAGAATTCAAGACAACATGATTATAGAGGTACATACCCCAGTTATGGAATCTATTGTTTATCGCAGCCTTGCTTACTGGCATGGCGAGGACTCTGAGTAACATGATTTTGGACAGACGCATATGATTATCAGATTGTATCTTAAGAAAGTTTTTAAACATATCATCTCTATCGTACCCTTCTATGGTTATAAAATTGTATTCCATCATTAAATAACTTAAGAGTAGAGATATTTAGCTTTGTAGAGCTTATTCATATGTAGTTCTTTCATAGTGTAATGATATGATAATTTGTAGAGTGTCTGTACTCTAGAGATGATAGTTAGCATTGATATTAGAATAATAACCCTTGTAGATGATTCCCCTGTTATTTATAATACCTACCAGTTTTCATATAGGATGTTAGTATGCCTTACAGCCTTGATGATTTGTTATTATTTTTTTCTTTACCCTTCCCAGTAGGGCACCCATGACCAGAGCTTGTCCTTGAGTGTAGTTGTAGTTTCACCTAAGACTGAGAGGTCTATATATATATATAGATAGATTGCAGATGATATTGGCATATGGGATAAGGGTTTGGTTGGTATCTATAGGTCATTGTTGTATAGAGTTATAGACATGTTGTTTAGCCGATATTGGGCCCAGTTTTCTATTTTAGTTAAGTTCTCTTTGTATTGAGTTCAGTCATGTTTGATCAACCTTTATAGGCAGTGTGCAGACCCTTCACTAGATACCCTATTCCCTTGGTTCAGACTTGTACAAGTTGTTCACAGCACTCAATATTTCATTACCTACCATATTGCATCATAGATTTCACAGGACCATTATTCAGACCCTAAATTATTGACTCACCAATATAACCATCAACCCCTTATCATATTCTGCATATCTGGAGAGTTAGTATCATGCATATTAGAGGTCTGCACTCATCGTTACCTTATGGACATGGTGACATATTGCATCTCTTAATATTTTACCTTACTTGATAGCCTTGCAATATCCTTCAGTATAACCTGTAGTACCTGCCCTACAGTGGAGTTTAAACTTTTTCTTGGGCATGGTTGTTCAGTCCATTTAGGACAGTTGTATACATTGGAGATATAATGTGGGTTGTTAATAAGAGTTCTCCATTGATCATTTGTTCTGTCCCTCTTTCATTGTATTAGATACGGATGATACCTGTTTAGCCCAGCTGTCCAGATACATGTCCATACCCTTTCTTTCATTATTGGTTCAGTCTTCCAAAGCCTCTACCTGAACATTTGTTCAATTTTCCATATGTATGTGTCCTACATATCATTGTCCTATATGTGATTGTTTTGTATCTTCATGTGTAGCCATGCTACACCACTGTTCTGTCCCAACACACCCTACAGTATCTGACCCCTTCCTTGGAGTAATAGGCATGTGGTAGGGAGTGTGAGTTGTTAGACTTTGAGTAGAGTTGAGGAGATGAGAGTTAAATATATATAGCTTGTATATATGTAATGTATTTTGATTTGGTATGTGGCCTGCACTCATTTGTAGTATACTCCCTATTGTATTCCCTGCACACCAGTTTGGTTCATTTCTTTTAGACCACTATCATGCATATAGTTTAGTAGGTGTTCAGTCCAGATATAGAGGAGAGGCCCAGGTTTGATCTAAGGCATGTTTCAGTCACCATGTAGGTTTCCTTTCACTTTAACCTTACAAGTTGGACCCTAATGTCATGTCCTTTTTGTCTTATAAAATTCAGTCTCCTTAGCATTATTTCCTTTTGCCTACATTGACGTTTCAGACCATTCATCCTTAGCCTAATTTCTTAGCATTTGTTCAGTCCCTTATAAGTTTAGTCTACTTTAACACTTTGTTGATCAGTCATATATATATATATATATATATATATATATATATATATATATATATATATATATATATTTATATATATATATATTTATATATATATAAAAAAAAATATATATATATTATATATATATATAAATATATATATATATATATATATATAATATTATATATATATATATATATATATATATATATATATATATATATATATATATATATATATATTGATCAGTCATATATATATATATATACTTTGTTGATCAGTCATAAGTCATATATATATATATATATATATATATATATATATATATATATATATATATATATATATATATATATATATATATATATATATATATATATATATATATACTTAGGATATATGTGATGGGTTGTTGTTCTTGAGCTTATGTATATGTGGTATTTGGGATTGGTGTGCTTAGCTTATAGGTATTTAGTTATGGGTGACTTGATAGGATTGGAAAGTTAAGAGCTAGTATATTATAAAGTTTTCCTTTTGCTAATTTCTAGTTGCCAACACCTAGATAGCTAACATAGGTAAAATCCTAAGAAGTGGACCAGTTGTTGACCAAGTACTTGGATGTTGACAAATTGACTAGTTGTTGACCCGTAGTTGACCATTGACTATGTTGACTTAGTTTGACTGGAGATAGGATTAGAAGTAGGTTGTTGTTGTGTTTGTTTGATCGTGTTTGATTATTTAGTAACTTGAGACCTTATTTGCGTTTAGGTCGAAAACATAGTTTTTCTGAGGATATCTCCGACTCGTGGTACCATACATTTTGGTGGAGGTGGAAAGCTTAGCCCGCGCTTCATCGGACCTTTCGTGATCAGCGGGAGAGTCGGTGACGTGACATACAGGCTAGACTTGCCACCTGCACTAGTAGGTGTCTACAACGTATTTCACGTATCACAGTTGAGACGGTATGTGGCTGATCCTAGCCATGTACTTGACCATTCGGAGATTGAGCTGGGACCTACTCTCATTTATCCAGAGCAGCCAGTTGAGATTCTGGATCGCCGAAAGAAGGTACTGAGAAACCAGGTGATACCCTTGGTTCGCGTCGCATGGAGGCATCATTCTCCAGGAGAGTCTACCTGGGAGCGAGAGGATGAGATGCGCGAGCGATACCCATATCTTTTTGAACCTTGAGGTATGATTGTTTATCCTTCTCATCATTTAGTTTTGCCTTTTAATTTCGAGGACGAAATTATTTTAAGGAGGGTAGATTTGTCACTACCACATTTTAGCATGAGGGTAATTTTGAACTTTTGTAAATGTTTATTATTTAATAATAGGATTTATGATTTATGAGAATTTTTAATTAATTTAATACTATTTAAAATTAGTAAAGTATAATTTTGATGTGTTAGCTAGTAAACCCTAGAACTGTTGAGCCTAGAGACTAACCATGACCATGGAGACCTAACCATGTGATTAGAATGACTATTTACAACTTTTTAGGCTAAGGATATTTTGGTCATTTTGTGACTTTTGAATTATTTAGGATTTTAATTAATTGATGAATTTTAGATTATTTTAATAATATTTAAATTTGATGTATTATGATGTTGGTCATTTGTCATATTTTAATATTTTAGGAAAATTTTATATTTTTAATATTGTTTTTATTGGATTTGTTTAGTCGGGTTTGAGTTTCGTCTCGTTCCGACTTGTATTGTGACCCGGGTAGCTTAAACTCTAGATGGAACCCAATATTAAGTTAAGCATGTCCCATAAAACCCAATATTTAAGTTAGTTAGTTAGACTAATTTTTATCATGTTAGAATGGTTAAGTTAGAGACTCAAAACTAGATCCTTTTGACCCCAAACTTGAACCTAGTCTAGACTTAACCATATGAGACTAGAGAGGGACAATTAGGACATTTTTCATTAGCCCTAATGGACTCTTTATGGCAGCCACCTTTAGGGGAGAATGATTCATTTTATTCATTACAATCTTGCCTCTTTTATTTTCCTTTTGTTCTTCCCTAATTTTAGAGAGCCTTCCTTTTGATTTGATCTCCAAATCAAATCATTCCTTCACCAAATCTTCCCTCAATCATTTCCATTCTCCAAGGGAAGGGTGCTACCAAGGATTGGAAGAGAAGTGCAAGGAGGAGGGTCCACTTTGAGGGATCTTCGTATCGGAGCCGTGTCCTAAAGGATTTCATTGGGATTCCACTCCCAATAGGTAAAATCCATCCTCTAAATCGATTTTCTTTGCATATAAATTAGTTTTGAATCCGCAGGATCCATCCTCATGCATGTGTCCCCTTTAGATTCAAATTTGAGGCCATTTGGAGCTCTCTTGAGGATTTTAGATATGTGCCTTGTGTCCTACTTGATAGATCCCAAATTAGGACACCCCATGTGTATGTATGTATGATAATAGTTTAGATAGATATTTAAATTCAGTTTTAGAATGGTTAGAGAGTGTATTGATCTTAGTTAGGATGGTTAGAATGATTTTCATTTGGATACCTATGTTGGTATCCAAGTATCTTGGCCTACATGTGTTTCTTTTGTCCAAAATAACTCAAATTCGTCATAATATTCATCCACGTTTTTATTAACCAAAGCAACTTAGAAATGTCATAACTTTTAGCTTAGAACTCTGTTTAATCTTCCATTTTTTTAAAAGAACCGTATCGAAGTTAGCTTTCCAAATATATATTTTAATAAGTCAAAATCGTTCTAGAACTTTTTGTAAAATTATTTGAGTGTCAACTGTAATGCGTTTCGGTGTTTTCGCGATTCCGGGAGCTTCCGGACACGAAAATACGATCTGTTTGAAGTTTCAGAAAGCTAACACGAAGGGCTACGACATACTTTAATCCTAGAATTTAGTGAAAGCCCAATTGGTATAGTATTGGTTTTAAGTAAAAGAGTGACTATACGACATAGGCATTTTGTGTAACCTATGAGCCTCTGTAGTATGAATATTAAATGAATGTAGAGTATGTAATGCATAATATGTTAGATGAATGAAATGATATATATATATATATATATATATATATATATATATATATATATATATATATATATATATATATATATATATGATATGTATCCTCTTTACATTAATGTATATATATGTATCCTATTTTATATTATGCATTGTTGCGGTTTACATTGCTTTGTGATTGTGTGAGTGCTATCCTAGGCTTGGTTAGGCCTAGTGAGACTTGTTAGACTTGTTTGGGCTAGGACTTGACCTAGTTGATCTAGTTTGACTAGTGTAGTTGACTAGAGTTGACCAAGGGTTGACTTTAGCCTAGATTGACCCAAACATCATGTAGAATATGTTGTAGCAGTCTATTTTACTATTTTGGACATGTAGTGACTTGTACTGTTCTATAGGAGCCAGACACCGCTCCTCAGACAGTATATTCTCTTCAGACATACAGATATCAGGCGAGTACATTCGCTGATCATTTCATATCTTGTTTAGAATTATATTTCTGCTTTAGATTACTTGACTTGATGCTGACACGTTGGCAACATAGATTAGTACTATATGAATCCCTTCATGAGATGTTATCCCCTTCGGGAGCATCAGATACTCATGTCTCATGTGTTTTACTTACATCATGTATCTCATGCTTCTATTATCATGAATCTTTATGTATCAGCTTGTGATTCCTGTACTCTCATGAAGCACAGAGCCTTCACGAATCTATTCATGAATCACTCTTGAATCACCCTTTATGGGCCAGTAGTATAGTCATGAAACTTAACGTAACTTGACTGGATCCTTGTGTATTGATTGGGGATGGGAGAGTAGAAACTGAGCATGTGAATAATTCCAAAGTAGTATAGTCATGAATCACCTCTTTAGTATAGTCATGAATCACCCTCCAGCTGTTCACATGTTCATTTTGTACTCTGAATCACTAGCACTGATTAGTTCTCTTATATATTGTAGCTATTTACTTACAGTCTCTCTTTTACATTATGTTGTTCTTCAGTTTCATGTATCTTACTCTCTAACATGATTATATTTCCTAACCTGTTATGATTTGTTGAGATGTGTTGTGCTCGCTCCTGTCCTGACTGGACCTGTTGAAAATTTTATAGAGGATGATGAGGAACCTTGTACCACTTACCATGGGACTACCCTAGAGGATTGCTGTGACTTGGATCTCCAGTATGATCCATTAGCAGTGGATGACACACCATTAGTTTAGATTAGTGATTTTCAATTGTACTTATTTTCACTCTAGATTACTGTATTTGAGATTTGAGATATTTTCTGGATTGTGATATCTTAGACACTTAGACTTCTATCAGTTCTATCTCCTTCTATCTGTTGTATCTCCTTGTGGATTCATTTCATATCTATATATCTTATCGTATTCTACCTTACATGTGATTGAGACTGTATTCTGCTATGTCACCTCCATTCGGAGTGTATATACTGTACATGTAGCTTATATTATTAGATGATTGACCTAGGACAGCGTTCTACCACGACACTGTGGCGTAGGCTGGACGTACCCACTTCTCGTGTCCTTACTCTAGGGTGCGGGCCGTGACAACGACTTTCTCCTCCGACGAAAAAGTGAAAACTCAATATGATACCGCGTCAATCGACAAAACGAAGAAGACTCTGGTCGTTCAAGTCGACCAGACAGCCTACGAGGTCATGATCAATGCTGGAGGTGCCAAGCGCACTGCTGCCGCTGTTAAGAGCAAGACGCGCTCTGTTTGGACTCCTAAGTCCTCGATGGCACAATCCCCTGCCTCTGCGCAACTTGTGCCCATCACTGCCTTGGCACAATCTAAGGGAGACAGTCTTTTGGCTAATCTCTACACTTCTCCGATTCTGAAATCGAAGGAGACTTTGTCTCGACACACTGCTATCCAAAGAAAGGGAAAGCGCCCTTTGGCCTTTACTTCCCTGGCGTAACCTGTACCTGTTCTTGCTTCTACACAACTAGCGCCCATCACTGCCTTGGCACAATCTAAGGGATACAGTCTTTTGGCTAATCCCTCGACTTCTTCGACTCTGAAATTGAAGGTGACTTCGTCTCAACACACTGCTGGACAAAACAAAGGAAAGTGCCCTTTGGCCTTTTCTTCCCTGGCGCAACCTGCGCATTTTCCTGCTCCGGTACAACTTGCGCATGTTTATGCTCTGGCGCAACCTGCACATACTTCTGCACTAGCGCAACGTAAAGAGAAACACTATTTAGTGGTTCCCTTTTTGCCACCAAACCAGAAGTTTCGTGAGAAATCACTAAATCAAGGAAAATGCTCTTTAGTTTTTCCTCATTCTGCTCGAGTCGTTGATTGGGTGGAAAGTACTGCTAATTCAGATAGGAATTCTATTCTCCTTAACAGAGGCAACCAAATCTCTGTCGGAAAGATGGGTTCTATTCAGAATAAACTTTCAACGCAAAAGGATATTAAGCCTACTCCAAAGAGGTCAGGGTAGGATCAACCAACCCTATGTATTTCAAGATCCCGACAAGGCAAATTGCTAGTATCTCAAGTAGATGCACAAATAGCTCCTCTATCAGACTTGCGCACCTATATCAATAGGTGCCAAGATGTATCAACCGCAACCTGCACCAGTTGCTAACTTGCGCCAGATGAAGAATTCTGAGGTAAAAAATCCTGAGACTTATGCTAACCAGCTTAGCACGTCCTTGTACACTCAAGGTACGGGGCATCTCAAGAACAGGAACCATGTCCCGAATATCGTCAAGGACTACATTCCTGCCACTTCTTTTCGTCCTGTTAGTGACCTCCGTGAACTCTTAATACAAAAGCGGAAGGTTGCAAATCCATCCCGTCCAGAGGTTGACCAACAACATCATTGTAATCACCACCATGAAGTTGTCATCAAATGCTGCTATCAGTGGGCCAAGTGGCCTGTCTTTGACCATTTGAATTACGTTCAGACTCCTGAACCAATCCTAGTTGTCGAAGATGAATTACTCTATGCTCCTGTCAACATGGCATCTCGAAGCACTGGGGGTAAAAAACGTCTAAGAGTAATGCATCCCGCAATCCCAGTCAATAGTACTTAGATCGGATTCATGAATCCGGTGAAGGAGTTTACCAATATACTAGATCAAGAAGCCAAGAAATAATCAGTCAAAGGAATCTTCTAGATTCTAACCAAGAGTTTTTCAGTCAAAAGGACATCCCTATCACTCATTCTGGGGGTGGTTCCTTATATGAATTTGATGTTGACAGTAAAAGTTTTGACAGGACCATCCTCTCCACTAGCTCGTCTTCAAAGGCTAGAGAAGTGACTGCTTATGCCGTCACAGAAGATCAAGATACTTTCAGTTCTAGCAGTCAAGAGTAGAGAATCGCTGCTTTGGAGGCTAGTTTGAAGAACATGGCTGAGATGATGACAGTCATGCATGCTGTGATTATGACTGTCATGCTGTGATTATGGCATAACATACAGTTCCACCGGTTGCAAATTTGATTCCCACTCAGGAACCTGTAACAACATCAGCTCCCATCAATATTAATCTGGGGGTACAGTCTCCTCACACCGCTTCCATTCCTGTGTAGGCTATTCCAAGTCAATTTGGTGCCGGAGGTAGTACCTATCATGCAGTACCCCCTCCTAACATATCAACTTAATTCACTCTTCCACAATCAAC
Organism: Iris pallida; assembly: GCA_029216955.1. Classification (NCBI taxonomy): domain Eukaryota; kingdom Viridiplantae; phylum Streptophyta; class Magnoliopsida; order Asparagales; family Iridaceae; genus Iris; species Iris pallida. The sequence continues at coordinate 10,486,325 of JANAVB010015599.1, forward strand.
TGGAGATACTAATGAGGTCGTAAAACTTTTACGTACTCAATTTGAAGCTTTCAAAGAGAAGGATGGCCTGTAGAAGCTTGGGATCAAACAACCCTATCCCATAGAATGAAAAAAGGTCCAATTTCCTCTTAAATACAAACTCTCTACTATTATGCTGTTTGATGGCAGCACATCTCCAAGTCAATACCTCATTCACTTTGAAGTAATGACTGATCAACTTCAACCAAATGATGCTCTTCTTACTAGAGTATTTGTCGGCTGTTTAGCTGGTGCAGCATATGACTGGTATCGTAGTTTACTAGATGGGTGTATAACCTCTTTCGATGGGTTCAAACAAATATTCTTGGAACGATTTTATGAGGGAACCAACGACATGACTATGTCTGCTCTCATCAAAATCAAACAACGACATAATAAAACTACTGAACGTTTCATTGAACGGTTCCGTCGTAAAGCACTCAAAATGCCTCTCGGAACCCCAGATACTTTGACTATAGACACTTGCAAATCAAACTTGTTTCCTATAATCAGCATGTGGATAGGATCAACACAATTCCAGGATTGGCCTTCCTTCATAATGAATGCCAAAGCAGCAGAAGAGAGCGCTGACAAGTTCAAACAATTAGGCATTCAAATACCTAATCTTAACAAAGATGAACGTGCTACACCAAATAATAGTGGCCGTCAGAACAACCACAAGAGCAAGGAGACTTTGGCCATTAACCTCAAAGGCAAAGTGGCCCTAGCCATCAATGTAAATCTGCCAACATCTACCCCCACAGAACCACCACAACGGGCACCACGTCCAAAAGAAGAATACTCTTTTGATGAAGATGATATCATGAGTATCTTTGATTATCTCATCAAGAGCAATAAACTCCAACTGCCAGAACCTAAACGGCCAGATAAAGTTGGTAAGACTGACCATCCTAAATATTGTGTTTACCACAGGTTTATTAGGCATCCAACTCGAGCGTGCTTTGTGCTCAAGGGTAAAATTCAGGAGATGGTCAATTCTGGTGCAATCACTCTCGAGCAAGACGAGAAAACTGTAACGGCTAATGTCGTCTCTTTACAGTTTGGAGATTTTCTAGCTCAACTTGTACATGACGGTATCATCCCCATCCCGAGAACTACTCTGGAGATTGTTAATCTTCCACCTGCACGAACTGATGGTCTTGTCCCTCTATCTACTGATAGAGGGGAAATTATATGGATCCATCCAAATTTAGTGGCGGACTTTGAAACACCATCTTCTTCCACCAAGTCTAGGAAGGCCACTAAAAATAAATCATGTCATATGGTTTCATTTGGTGAACATTATCTTCTACCTTTAACTGCTACCTTCATCTCGACAGCAGATAATCCTTTTTCTTCTTCCCCTGATAAGACAACATTGTCAAAACCAGAAGCCAAATACCAACGAGCTTTCCAACTGTATAGCCCACAATCTCGTAAATTAATGACAAAAATAGGATATAATCTACAAAAGGCTTCTAGTCTGAACCATGGAAAAGGATCTCCTGTACCTCTTTCCTTATGTCTTTCCCACAACCGATCTCGGGTTGGTTTGGATTACTGGACAAACTCTATATCTTGCTAAAAGAAACCTTCCAAAAACAAGATCCAAGCAAAGAGTTGCAATATGGTGTCTTTTGAGCCTGTATTCAAAGAAGAAGTCTTAACTGGTACCAGGTCTGGGAAACCTTACCTAAGAGACTATTCAGAAGGTCAAGAAAATCCTACTCCAGCACTGAAGGTTCCTCAAGCACTATCTTCTCATGCTGTCAATGTTCCATCAGCTTCACCACCTCCAATAGAGCCAACTCTTCCTAAACCGACGACAGCTGACAAAGGAAAACAGCCTGTCCGTTTTGATAAAGTATTGAAGAAGTCTCCAACTTTGGGATTTGAGATGCCATATAACTTTGATATACTGGCTCAGCTGGCTAATACCCCGACAAGATTGTCAATTTTTGAACTACTCCGTCTTTCGAAGGAAACTCGAAAAATATTGAGTGAAGCTTTGACGCAAGCTGATACTTGTCTATCACTTCTAAAGAAGCCAGAGGATGAGCCTATAACATGCCTTCATTGTCATAGTATGATGGAATTGATGCCAAACATCACCTTTACACAAGATGATATGCTGTTGGAAGATAATCGTCATGATCGACCCCTCTACTTTACGGGATATGTCGATACCATGAAGGTTGATCGTATTTTGATCGATCCTGGGTCTGCACTTAGCATCATGCAAAAGACTCTACTAGATGCATTGAATATTCATGTACACAATCTTTCAACAACCATCACGACAATCTTGGGATTCAATTCTAGAAGAAGTGAACCTTTGGGAAAGATTCGCCTGAAAGTTCAAATAGGCAATCTTCGTACAAAGGTTACTTTCTACGTGATCGATAATCACGGCTCTTACAATGCTTTGCTGGGAAGACCCTTTATGCATGAGCATAACATTGTACCATCCACTTTACATCAATGCTTCAAATATGTGGATGTCAATGGAGAAGTCCAAAAAGAAGTAGCCGACCTGAATCCTTTCAGGGGGGTTGAAGCGTATTTTACAGACTCTCGGATGTACAAGAAGGAGTTCATGAAAGTTGTATTGGCGATGGATAATAAGGAAGATCAGAAACATACTTCAAAAGATGTTCTCATGATCCCCGTCAAAGGACGTGCTATTCATCCCTCTTTTTCTCAGACATTGACTATACATCTTTTCTCTCATAACAAACAGCCTTGCTGTAGAAAGGGAACAAAGGAAGCTCACCTCTTCTGAGCCTCTTGTTATTGACCTTCGCCATAACAAACCTTCTCCTTCTCCTTCTCTTCCTCTGGTTATCAACCTTACTAAGCCATCTGTTAAGGCTATGAATCATGTTGTAAATGATGATGTATAAATCAATAAAGTAGCATCTCCTTTACAGTATACTGATGTTCTTTATTATATTCGATGTTATTTAAAAATGTTAGATAACTTTGAACCACTTACCATAGGAGCAGTTGAAGCTTCCCAAAACGAAGTATTGCTCGAGCCAATGCAGGACTCCTTCTTCTTAGTTCCTTCCAGGAAGAAAGACGAACTTCCTATACTTTTTAGTAAAGGAACGGAACAGAAGATCACGCCCGATAGTGAAGAAAAAATCACGATAACGGAAGACTTCAACTACGTCGTTATAGTCAGCAATCAAAAGATATAATTCAAAAGATGGGCTATAATTTTAAAGCTGGTCTCAATGGTGACAAAGGAAGGCGAACTCCTATTCGTATTCCTGCTCCGAAAGAAAAATCACAACAATACTACAACAAAATGAAGCGGGGATTAGGTTATACTTCACCAATTTCGACTCCAGAAGCCTCCGAATCCGAGTAAAAAGAACGATTTAACTCTTCTGATTCTATCTCATGGGATTCAGACACCAGTGTAGGGTACGTCCATTGCGTGACTCTATCTTCTAATATGGTAACTGTCGAGTTCTCGGAAGATGACGGAGACTTTGCCGAAGCCTTTGAATCTGATCCATGGGCACAAAGGATGGATACTCAATGGGAGCTTCGCTTTGAACAACGCGAGCCACCTACTGAAGATCAGTTGGTTCAAGTCAATATTGGAGATGAAACTTCCCCAAAATCGATATTTATCAGCAAAGCCTCCCTGAAGCGAATAAACAAGAACTAATCCAACTCATTAGGGAATATATTGATATATTCGCTTGGAGCTATGAAGACATATCGGGGTTGGATCCTCAGATCGCTACCCACAAACTCAATATTTTGCCAAATACGAAGCCAGTCAAACAGCAACAGCGTCAATTTCGACCTGACATGGTGGATGCCATATAAGCTGAAGTCAAGAAACTCATCGCCTACGGTTTCGTCAGAGAATAACAACATCCAGATTGGGTGGCTAATATTGTCCCAATTTTGAAAAAAATAGGAAAAGTTTGGGTCTGCATCGACTTCAGAGACCTTAATGAAGTTTGTTCCAAAGATGAATTTTCTCTTCCAATCACTGATGTCATGATCGATAATACTTGCGAATTTGAACGTATGTCCTTTATGGATAGATTTTCAGGATACAATCAAATCAAGATGCATCCAGAAGATGAGAAACATACATCTTTTTGCACTCCTCTTGGAGTCTATTGCTACACTGTCATGCCATTTGGTCTTAAGAATGTTGGTACAACTTATCAGCGGGCCATGAGTACCATATTTCGTGATCATTTACGAAAAATTGTTGAATGTTATTTTGACGATATTGTTGTCAAAAGTCGCCTAAAAGAAGACCATATTCAAGATTTGAGAACTATTTTTGATCTAATGCGTCAGCATCAACTCAAGATGAATCCTACCAAGTCATTCCTGGGAGTCTCTAGTGGCAAATTTCTTGGATTCGTTATTACCTCTAAAGATATACACGTTGACCCTGAGAAAATCAAAGCCATTCAAGAGATGCATCCTCTACGCAACCTAAAAGAGCTACGAGGATTCCAGGGACGGCTTGCGTATATCAGAAGATTCATCTCAAATCTCTCTGGACGCTGTAGACCGTTCACTCAACTCATAAAAAATGTGTGTATTTTATTTGGACTGAAGAATATCAACAAGCATTTGAAGACATAAAGCGGTACTTGATGAACCCTCCAGTTCTAGTGCCTCCAGTGTCAGGAATACCTTTCCTGATGTATGTTCGAGCAATGGACCATTTCCTAGGTGCTTTATTAGCTCAGAAGAATAAAGAGGGTCATAAACAGGCTATCTATTACCTTAGCCGTATGATGGTTGGAGCTGAGCATTGATACACTCCAGTAGAAAAAGCATGTATAGCTTTGATATTTGCTGTTCAAAAGACGAGACATTATATCACTGGCCAAACTATTCATATTATTTCTAGAGTTAACCCTCTCAGGGTCCTGATGAAAAAGCCCAGTACACTCAATTCCAGGCTTGCAACATGGGCCATATTGTTAGCATAATATGATATGGTTTATGTTCCTCAAAAGTCTATTAAAGGTCAAGCCCTTGCTGACTTTCTGGCAGCTCATCCAATTCCCGAAATGTCTAAACTCTACGACGAAATTCCAGATGAAACTTTGGAGTCCAACATAATTTCAGAAGAAACTCTTACATGTCGTCTATTCTTTGATGGATATCTTAAAGTTTGGAGGCATCCAGAATTGGACCAAAAGGTGCTATTATTGCTGGAGTTGGAATCGTCCACGTCTCACCAGAAGGGTTAGCTATTCATAGAGCTTATTCTTTAGATGCATCGTGTTCTAATAATGTGGTTGAATATAACGCCCTACTTATTGGTCTCCAATTGGCTAAACAATTAGATATTGAATATCTTGAAGTTTACGAAGTCTCCAAACTGAATGGCAATCAAGTTAGAGGCACATACGAAGTTCGACAACAAGATCTAGTTCCGTATCATGATGCATCGATCAGGATGGCTACCTCCTTCAAGGGTTTCTTCATCGAGCATGTACGTCGAGCGTGTAATACGAAAGCTGATGCACTTGCTAATCTTGCAACAATATTAACAATTTCAGTAAGAAGGCAACAAATGATTGTCATTACTAATAGAGAGTTATTTTGTGCCAAGAATAACTTAAATATTGAAGTTAACAACCGAAGCATGGAATTCAACAATTCAGTTGAAATTTGTGCCATCAGTGAAGACTGGATGACCCCTTTCATAGACTTCGTGGTCCATGATATCTTACCTGAAGATCCTAAAGAGGCTACAACAGTTCGTCGATGGTCACTCAGATTTTATTATAATCATACTACAAAGACACTCTACCGACGAGTGTTTGACGGTTTACTCCTACGCTATCTTGCGGGGGAAGAAGCAAAACAAATACTTCATGAAGTTCATGACGGTGTTTGTGGTGCACATCAACATGGTCATAAACTGCAGGATCGTATTCACGGTATGGGCTATTATTGGCCCTCAATGGTATATGATGCAATCGAGTATACAAGGAAGTGTCGAGCATGTCAAATTCATGCTGACTTTATCCATCAACCATAAGAATTTTTTCACCCGACGGCAGCATCTTAGCCCTTTGAAGCTTGGAGAATAGATGTCATCGGTCCTATCAACCCTCCCTCGTCTCGAGGACATCGGTTTATATTAGCCATAACCGATTACTTCTCAAAATGGGCTAAAGCTATACCTCTAGCTGAGGTCAAGACAAGTAGCGTTATCAATTTTATTAAGCATCATGTGATCTACAGATTCGGTGTTCCTCGACGAATCATTCATGATAATGGGCCACAATTCATCAGTCAGAAGTTTACTCGATTCTGCGATGACAACATGATCAATAATATTGCTTCTACAGCTTACAATCCTGCAGCTAACGGGTTGCCAGAAGCATTTAACAAGACCATTATCAAACTCCTCAAGATGTTTGTTTCTACCAACAAACGAAACTGGAATAAAAAGCTTGGAGAATGTCTGTGGGCTTATCGTACTATCATACGTACTCCTACAGGCTGCACACCTTTCTCTTTAGTATATGGATGCGAGGCTGTCTTACCATTGGAAATCCAGATCCCTTCCCTAAGGATTACCATGGCCAATGAACTCACAACCGAAAATAATGATCGTCTAAGACTTCAGGAGCTTGAAGCGCTTGACGAGAAACGGCTCCTAGCTCAACAACATATTGAGTTATACCAAGCTCGTCTATCAAAAGCCTTCAACCGTAAAGTCAAAGTCCGAACATTTCAGAAAGGAGAACGTCCTAAACGTCAGACGTCCTATGACTATGACACACATGAGCAAAGGCAAATTCGAAGTGAAGTGGGAAGGACCCTACGTTGTAAGCAAAGTTTTCTCCAATGGAGCTTATCAATTGACTTGTATGGATGGTCGAATCGCCATGATGCCCATTAATGGTAAATTTCTTAAGAAATAATATGTTTGAAGACAAAGAAGAAATATCAACAAAGAGATTCAGAATGTAAATAAAATTTCTTTTTTATTTTATATAAATTCAAACAGATGGAAATACATAAAATTAACGAGGACCAGAGCCCTCTTGATTGAAAACATATTTCGCAAGAAACTCGAAGACATTATTGTCCGATGACACCAGCAGTTCACAGGTAGCCTTCCTCAGAGCTTCTTCCTCGGCAGTACTCCCAGGCTCCACAAGTTTGGCAATAATGTCCTGCTTCTGTCCAAGGACAGTCGAGCTTTCTCCGATTTTTGGCTGAGTAGGCAGTGGAAGCTCGTCAGAAGGAGTGTCGAGGGTGACTTCGATCTTCGGGATAACTCCCGTCTCTTTAGGCATATCTTCTGAAGACATTTGCAAAGGAAAGAAAAGGGGTGAATGATGCTCTCAAAAAGTTTCACACTATTTATAGACAGAAAAGACAAACATTTTGTCTCGGGAATCGAAACAACCTTTCCTTGAAAAGGCATGTTCGTTCATCTTATGAAGAGATCTTCGTTTACTCTTTGTCTCGAGAATCGAAGCAACCTTTCCTTGAAAAGGCATGCTTATTCATCAGTCTGTTCATCTCTATTTTATTGCGTGAATTGGCCTATATGTATTATCGTTTATTTACTTTTCGTAAATAAAGCCACAAGATAATAAAAACTCAAAATTCCCTGTGGAGCATTTCTGAATCATCAATTCTGTCTTTTGAAACCCAGTTGTTTTAAAAGATATCCTTTCTTTATGATAAAGTCTGTATTATCACAAATATCATCTTCTTAGACGTATTTTCCCGTCTTTGAGTTCCAGTTGACTTGAAGATTATCAATAGAAAAAAATGAATTTACGTCCACATTACCTCTGGATTCTATTTTCTATATCATCACATCAAATCAGATCATAAAGAAGAGAAAATCATTATTTATTCCTTCTTTAAAAATATAGATACATCTTGATGAAAATCTATTACATCTCAGATTTTTATTTTAAATCTAATAAATGAAGGTATATTGCATCTTTGGATCTTCTTGTTGGTGCCAGTTCCTTGTCGACTCGACGTGAAGTAGCGAGCAAGGCAACGGAATCAACTCTGGTCTTCTCTCTTAGAAAGACCAGAAATGAAGGACGAGGGGCATCAACCCCAAGATGTCCTGTTTCTAGCGCATGCATAGATAGGAATATGCTCATCCTTCCTTGTGACACAATTCCTAGTTCTGCCGCAGAAGGAACTCTTTTACCCAAATACTCGGGTTAGAGTTGACTCCACCGTCAAACTCTCCATGTATAAAGGCCCTTCCTACCATCTTGAGGAAGCCCTTTTTAACATGAAGAGTTCTGAGCTCTCTGATGTGTGTATCAAGGTGGTCCAACTCCATAGCATCCAAGATCACCGATACCAGTTCTGAAGAATCTTGCCAACCGATTTCCTACAAGAAGTGAACAAGAAAAAGTTAACGAATTTACAGAGTGCAATGATCAAATCTGTACAAAAAATCACATGTTGCACCAAAACTTCCCAATTGCACAAACGGATGTATTGTGCCACACGCAACGGATGTATTGCGCCACACGCAGTATCTGTATTGTGCCACGCGCAGCACCTGTGTTGTGCCGTATTTTATAGCGCATCATCTATATTTCACCATATAGCGTTGTATCTGTGTTGTTTTGCATATCACAACATCTCTGTTGCATTGCATCGTGCAAAGTGACGGCAACCAAACCCTAAAAAGGGTGGCACAAGTCAAAAAGTGCACCAAACTCTAAAAAGAGAGGGCGCACAATGAACAGATTAATAAAAAAAACCCTAAAAAGGATTTGGTTGATATGGTCGATGCATGGATCAATGATCAAAACGCTTACCTTCCACGGCCAGCTTGACAGTCTCTCGTCGTGACGAAGATCGAACGTATTGATAGGCATATCGTTGCTTTCTGCATGATGAAGCGCGAGATGAAGGCTCAGCGAAGCCCTTTCCTTTCTTAACATCGAATCTTCTGGACGCCATTAGGATTTGTCGAAGAAGCTTCTGAGTCGGGAAGAAGAAGAGACAGTATTGTCAAAGGAGATCATGAAGAAGAGAAGGAGGTAGGGTTTCGAGAAAGTCACGTTGGTGAAAAATGAATGGTCCAAAGTGTACGGCTATTTATAGCCCAAACAGTTACGCAATTTATGCTGAAGAATCGGGCTCCAGTTGACTGGCACAATCCGGACAAAACTAGCATAACTCAAAGTATTTCAAAACTTTGAAGTATTTTCATGTTTCAAAAACTTTGAAGGGGGTCTTGTAGAGGCTAAAAATTAAGCTGTACCATCTATTAAAGTGTTCGATCATCAGATGGCGCCAAATCATTACATTGTGAGAAACCATTAAGTTGCGCAGCATCATGTTGCGCCAACATCTAGTTGCGCTGGAGTCAGGTTGCACGAGCGCCACGTGACATACTTCCTCGAGAAGCTGTAACGGCATCATCATTACCTGACAACTGACAACACGTAGATTAAGGAAAATCTATTCGAATCCCGTACAACGCGACGCTCGAGAAAATTTTGTCAGCATGTAATTAATGCTGACAGCTGGTTCGCACAAGTCATTGAGTGGCGCGAGAATTAATCAGTACAGCACAGAAGACCTAGTCAAAGGCACCAGTCGTTGAGTTGCGCCCATGCGCAGCCTGACAAGTTGGCGCCACTTGATCAACTCTTATTTTAAAGCAGGGTGACGTGGCGCGCAAGCCACCAACTTCGCAGAGCGTGCCCACTATACTGCCTACGACCACGTACATCTCAATCAAACGATGCCACGCGTCCATAGCAGTTGATGCAACCGCTTGCGCAGGTTGTTACATTGTGCCCACGTGCAACCTGATGAAGGTCGTGCAAGGTGATCAAACAGTGTTCAGAACAGAGTGACGTGGCGCACAAGCTACTAACTTCGCAGAACGTGTCCACTACACTGCTCTTGACCATACGCATCTCAATCAAACGATGCCACGTGTCCACAATAGTTAGTGTAACCGTTTGCGCAAATGAACAGGAGGCGCGCAACCTGAAGCACGCGCAACCCAGAATAACTGCTAAACAGTTAATTCAAGAACTCTATAAATAGAGTTTCAAATTAATCTCAAGGGATAGAGAAAGATCATAATCTCTTGCTAAAGTGATGTTGCATCCTTCAGAGGCTTGTGTCTTCGATATCACATTGTCTAAGGGATAAAGTGATCGTCTTCTGATCAGATTCCTATAGTTGTACTTCCCCAAAAATCAATTGTACTCTTGTATTCTTTTCTAAGTTTGTAATAAGACTATTGTTTTTGCAAACAATTTATTACTAGCAATTACATTTAAGATTAGTTTACAAAATTATTTAAAATAGTAATTGTATTTGTACTAATAAAATAATGTATTTTTAGTTAATAATCCTTTAAAAACAAAATTCGAATATTTCTAAGAAAATATTTTGATTAATTATAACAAAAGGATAGGTTTAAATTAATTATTATGGTGTTAATGGAAAATATTCTGGTAAGATTTCATATTGAAATATTTTGTATAAGAAGGATCCTTAATTATTGAGTCATGGTTATGGTGTATAAATAACTACATTAATTAAAAGCATAATAAATAAGTATGCGATAATAATATCCATCAAAGATTTATGAATTTATTTTAGTCATATCTGCTTCAACCTATGCCTATCTCTACTTGGTATGTGCAATTGATTTTTGTATAGTTGTTGTTCCTAATTATAGCAAATCCTAGTCTATCCACTAAACAAAGGTTTAAATATATCATTATCTATTCCTAACCGATCCTCACTACATTATAGATGGAAATCCCTTTCCTATGCATATGAGGCCTTGGTCCCTCTCTATCTCTCCCTCTCGTTCTTTATATATATATATATATATATATATATATATATGTGTGTGTGTGTGTATAAATAAGTTTAAATGTACGTACTTTGCACGTATTTTAATTAGAATATCATAATGTTAGTTGTCGTCTTTCCATCTTTTTCAGGTGACTATTCATGTATTTGTGCTTTCTTTTTACAATTCCAAAAGATTCGACGTATGATTTTTTTTAATTCTCTATTGAGAATAATAGCATTTAAAAAATGGTAACGACAGAAAAATTTATTCATTGAAATATGAAGAGTTATATGGAAAAATGAAACTACATAGCATGCAAATTTTATTACTTTGACTCTTAAACATAAATGACATGCAAGTTGACATAATAATATCATGTTTATAAAATATATATATATATATATATATATATATATATATATATATATATATATATATATATATATATATATATACAAGATCATCCATGGCCAAACCAGAAACAAATCCCTGGAGCCGACCTCGATCTCGTTCAACATAGCCAACCGTTGTCATCCCCCACGAGCACCAACACCGTTACCAAAAACCAGCCAGCATCAACCACCATCAGGCAGTACCGCCACCACCATCACATAAACCACCACACCTACCACCCCCCGCCTTCAAAACACCAATAGCCAATAACAAATCCTGTGCCGAAGTGTCCGTGTCCACCAACATAATTTTCGTATCCAACCTCGGGTCCGACCCCGGGCATTCGTGCCCGTGTGTACAACCTTTCTTTTCATCCAGTTCCTTACAACCGTAATACATATTCTTTGTGTCCAACACCCGGACACAGGACACCAGAAACGACAAGACAAAGCAAATACCTAAACTTTTGCCACTATGTGGCCGCTGTCGAAACCAAGTGCCCCGCCGGGCGTTGGGGATTTGCATGGTTCCCAGTCGGCACCGCCAACCGCACTTCCGCTCCCATCGCCTGCCCTTCTTCGACCCCATCGACGTACCGTGAGTCCCCGACGACGAGCCACAGCACCACACGCTACCTGGCTGCCACTCGTGTGCCCTCCTCCATCGTTGTCCCATCTGCATCCGACGACTCTCCGTCGGTCGCAACCGACCGCGCCAAGGACAGTACCGACACGGGCGCTGTCGCCACATCTCCAGCCGCCTCCGTGCGGTAGAGTCTCCGGCGAGCGCCGCCTGGATGCGAGCGCCACGACGTCATGCTCCGTCGACCACCTCCGAATTTTTGTGCCTATGCACCCTCTCCCCGACGATCGAAGCCAGGTCAGATTTCCCCCGCTCATTCTCTCCTTATCTGGTTTCGAGGAGAGAAAGAGCGCTCCAATACACTTTCCTCCAATTTTCCTTTGCTTATCATAGTTAGATATTTATACTATAAATGTTATTATTTTATTACTATTATCATCAGTCACAGAAATTAGTAATGGTACTATTAATGTTAGATTATTATCATTAAACTTTGTTGTCACTGGTTATTAACAATAATTATACTTATTATCTTCATAATCTAAATTGTCAGGATACTCATATTAGGTATTATTAGTATCCATTATGACAAGTAATATTATTAGTAGGGATAGATATATGTATATTATATATTATATGTTATTATGTTCTTGAACATCATTAGTGTTATTTATATTGTTCTCAGTATATATATATATATATATATATATATATATATATATATATATATATATATATATATATATATATATATATATATATATATATATATACCTTCTAATAAAATATACTTTGGGCTTGGCCCTTCATCTACTTTCAAAATTGTTAGGATATTACCATATTATTTTACCTAAAATATAGATTTTGACTAAAAAGTATATTTTAACAAATATGTTTTAGCCTAAAAATGACTTCCTAGATTTTCAAGTATTTATGAAAAAGTTTTTGACTAATAAGGAATGCAGTTTTTAAATATCATAAATAGTTTTTGAAATAATTTTCAAAATAGATATATAGTCTCTTAAGGGTTATGACTAATTAGTTTATAAAAGATATTTAGATTAAAGGAGTAACTTTTCTTATATCAAATTCCCTTCTAGATCAATCCTTCACCGTAAATAATCGTGTTCTCCCGTTTCTTGCGACTCCGAACTTCTTCACCCTAGCCAATGGGACTACTCGGACTCAATGGAAATATCTGTCTCACCAGCTAAGGACCCCAGACGAGTACATTTTTGATAGTTTTTATATTTGATCATCTCTATGATTCATGTATTTAGTAGTATTTTACATTGATATTCTGTTGAATCTCGACACGATTGTTACACGAGATAGTAGTTATGGATTCTTTATATGTTGTTCGTGACCAATCTATTATCGTGTTCGTGATTTGTTTGGATCCATGAGTACTAGCCGTGCGGAGAAGTACACTAGTAGACATATAAATATACCCAGAAACATTCTATTATGTCTGATCGTGTCTGATAGCAGTCGCACAATTCACGTACGGGGTGCCGGATTTTCCCTTAGCCGTTTACATATCAAAAGTGTATTTCAACTCACTAGTTAGAGGTAGTCTTGCTATATTACAGTTTTTGTTTCAGTCATTTATCATAGTTACATCATTATCTTGAATGCCATGCTCTCCTGTTTTTACTCACATGTCTCTTGCCATGATTCTCTGCTGACCCACTCATCATGTACTTCAGTATTATTTACTGTTTTATAGATTTTTTTTAAAATTATTGGAACTGCTGTTAGAATGTACTCGTTCTATTCCTGACTGGAAACTAACATTTTTCAGGTTAGTCGCGGCTTCTCTAAGCATTTTGGAAGGCATGGGTATGCTAAGGTCAACCTAGAAGATAGATAGATTAGTTATTTTATTTTATTTTGTAAGACAATGTACTTGGATTGAATGTGAATTTTGAAATATTGTAAAATAATTTAGTTTTTGAATGAGAAAATAAAGTTTTTTTATTATGTGATTATGAGCATCATGGCCTTGATAACGTTCTACCGCCGACACTGTGGCGTAGGCTGGCTTGGACACGCACTCGTATCCCAAAAAGCAAGTGCGGGTCGTGACAAGTTTTTGTGGTGGCCCATGCAGGTCAGTTTTCGTAAATTGTGCAAACTCGTGATAGTTGTCACTCCTCGTTCCCAGGATACGTATTTTTATACATGTGCAACTCATATATATATATTTATTTAGTATTTATCATGTATTATCCTGTATTTAAATTTCTTTAAATTTCATGTTAATTAATTATCTGTATTTTATTTCATGTAATTTTATTTCTGTATTTTATTTTCTGCTTTTAACCTCTCTGCTTTGCTTTCGGGTTGGCCTTGGATGGACCTGGTAAAACCCGACCCAATAACCCCACCTACCACCACCCTTCCTATTTAAGCCCCCATCTCCTTCTCTCTCCTCATAACTCTCATTCTTCACCATTACTTCTTCTTCTTCCTCATCACTCTCTCCACCAACCCAACAGCAGGCAAGTGCAATCTTGCTTCTTGCTTGGAGAACCATTTTTATGGTTCATTTCTCTTCCTCTTATGATTCTAAGAGAGTTTAGTTCTTAGCATTTTTGATTTCCTGGGCTCGTTTCTTACAGATCTAAGTTGCTGTGTTTTCGGTTGACCATGGGTTTTGATCTCCCAACATGGCGTGCTTTCTGAACTGGGAACTTCATTTCTGGCTGGAACGAAGGTTTAGTCACGCACACGTTCTTACGTGTCTGCGTGAGTTTTTAGTCACACACACGTTCTTACGTGTCTGCGTGAGTTTTTAGTCACGCACACGTTCTTACGTATCTGCGTGAGTTTTTAGTCACGCACACGTCTTTGCGTGCGTGCGTAAATTTTCAGTCACGCTCACGTCTGTACGTGTCAGCGTGAATTTTAGTCACGCTCACGTCCTTACATGCCAGCGTGACATTTGAGTTACGCTCACGTCCTTGCGTGCGTGCGTGAATTTCTTATCACTTTCCACGCTCACTTATGAGTGCGTGAATTTTCCTTCATGCTCACGCTGTGCGTGCCAACGTGAACCACTTTCACGCTCACGCTGTTTACACGCTCACTCCAACCTGCTAGACTTGGCGTGACTTGTTGGCCTTAGCATAGACTTGTTGGCGTGACTTCCTGACTTGGGTGTTTTTATTTGTTCTATAATTTATTCATTTAATGGTGGCATGATAGTTCTCCTATTCTATCCTGATACTTTTTGCATGAACTCGATAATCTTGGCATGTTAATATTTTTGATACATATGGTTGTGTAGAACGTGCCATGTGTCTTGATTGGTTTATGGATACCCAGTAAGACTGGAATTTAACCATGAGAGTTATAGACTCGACCCCATGTAATACTAATTGACTTTCATGCCTTGTTACCATTGATAATAATGGTTATCTTGACTAAAATTGATCATGCGTTCCTAGTTGGAACTAAGAGACTGGCTAGTCGTCTTATTGAATTGAATGAATGAGACACGTTCATGTAATGAACTATTGTACTCGATTAGCCGATCCCGAATATTGGCATACAGGCACATGCAAGCTTCAAATTATTTATTTATTTATTTAGTTATTTATTTATCTTACAAATAGCTTGTGTACTTTATGGTCAAGGCATGATTATTCCGTGGTTAGATTTGATTGTTGCGTCACGCTATGTAAGACCTACAACCTAGCCGCACGGGTAACGTTGTAGAGTTGCGCATATCGTACCCCGTACGAAGGTACTCATTTGAATGACCATGATCCACGGCATGGGATTTCACTTAACGTAGAGACTATTAAGTTAAAATAAAATAATGATGGCATGGAGAGAATGGATTCCCGAGTTCTTACATGGCAGCCCTCTTGGGACTATTAGGTGCCCGACAGGCCGGCGGTTCCCACAGATACTGTAAATCTGTCACACGGGCAGGGAACGATATCTGCTTATATTATTGTACATGATATATTAACGGCGGACGTCCCGCTGGGACTCGTCTAAATACATGATTGGCGCAATTGATTGATTGGATAGACTAGCCTTGCTTGCACATAGTAAGAACTGAGGAATCCCTATTTGCATAATTCCAGGATAACTTGGGACTCACAATAGCAAACTGTAGTAGTTGATTGGCCGTTCAAGATGATTTGTTTGTGTACTGTACCTACTATGTTGCCTAACTGAGATGATCAGAATGTCAGGACATGACGGGCCAACTTCTGTCCTTGTTTGGTTGGAAGGTTGGTTCGAAGTGTCGTGATGTTATGTGAATCCTAGTAGATAGCAGAGATCTATTATTATATTCTCTTACTTACTGGTTTAATCCTTCATATCATGCTCCCTTGTGGTACTTGCTATTAGAGGTCTAACCTCTCTGGTTTTGCATGACCAGATTTAGAGCCAGTCCTCGTGGATCCAGCTTACTTCTACCTCCAAGATGGTCAATACTAGAGGGATGATCGCAGGAGGACTCGAGTGGGTTTCCTTACTTCACCGCTCGTTTTGTTATTTACTTCATACTTAGCCGTTTGGCACCGACATGTTAGTCGGATTGTCTTGCTCTTACTTTTGCATAATTGTAACTAAAGTCAGACTGCAGCTGATAACAATTGTGTATATGTTACTATACCATCTGGCTATGTTTTGTAAAGCTAGGTCTCAAGAACATTTTGACTAAGCGTTTGGGATGCCTTACTGCTTTATCTCACATGTTCTCTATTTCTGTTTCTTGTTTTGAATGATTGAGACAATAGATGTAAAGTGACCATAGTAAGACTTTCATGTAGTATGCACCCTCTCGTCTGGTTAGACAGCATTGATCGTATTATACGGTATTCATCTACCCGTAATATGTAGCTGGCTGAGTCATTCCTCCACTCTCCAGTATTCTGGTTCTGGGGCGTGACAAGATTTTAGTGGTGGCCCATGCAGGTCTGATTTCAGACTTGTGGGGTGTTTTGATTTATAGGATGTCTCAATCACACGTGTTTCTTCCTTGATCTCATGATTCGTTATCCTCAACCCTTGCTTGACATTCCGGTATCCTTTGACTTCATTGATCCTTCATGTCCGGTTGTTTGATTGTTCTCTTGTCCCTTTTCTTAGGGGCACTTCGTCCGCATCAGTCAGAGCTGGACAACAGCAGGGGCAATATGGGCAACCTGACCATGCTGGTCAGCAACAAGGGCCAGCACTAACTCAAGAGGCTACCCAGGAAGAAGTGATAGTGGAAGCAGCAGCTGGATCGCAGTATCCGGATGTTCCACCACCACCAACAGTTCCACCTACCCAAGTGGACACACCGGCCCTTCTGGAAATCATGAGAGGAATGATGGCTACTCAGCAACATCAGATGTTGGCCCAGCAACGCATGCACACTCAGCTACAAGAGCAGAATGTGTTGCTCAACCAAGGATTGCAGACGGCTTTGGAAAGAGAAGTAAGGACTGATTCAGGAGCATCAGCCAGGTTTTGTAAGTACAACCCCTGCCGTTTCGAGGGCACGGAAGATGCCATATCAGCAGATGCATGGCTTAAGGATATGGAGGATATTCTGACAGCAGCTAAGGTACCGGCAGAAGAACGTGTGGATCTAGTGAAGTTGTTACTTCAGGATCTCGTACGTGATTGGTGGGAATCAGAGAAAGTGGGCATCAGACGTCCTTTGGCTTGGGACGATTTCACTGCCAGATTCAAGACCAAGTACTATGGAATTGTGGCACGGTTTGAGCTACAACAGAAGTTTATCAACCTCAGGCAGGCCGGTAAGACGGTAGATGCTTATGCAGCGGAGTTCTGCAGATTGAGTAGATTCGCCCCAGCGATGGTAGCAACAGAGAGCCAGAGGGCCATGAGGTTTCAGCAAGGGTTTCATCTTGAACTCTTGGAATTGATAGAGGGGCACAATTACCAAACTTTTGACGAAGTACTGACGGCAACTCAAAGGCATGAGATCACCATTCAGAGGCTTGCGACAAGGACTGGGGGTCAGAAGAGATCCCACAGTCAGATTGAAGGAGGAGGGGGAGCAGCGCCCCGAACAACAGCACCATCCACTGGCATTCGTATCTACGATGTGGCGATACGAGGACCAGCACCACCACCCAGGCAGCAGCAACAGCAACAGAGAAAGAACCAGCAACCCCCGGCGGGCTGTACTTATTATGGGAAGATGGGGCACACTAGAGATGTGTGTCGGACATTGAATGGACTGTGTCTGATATGTGGAAATCCAGACCATCGGGTTACCACATGTCCCATGAATTCGAGGTCAGGTGGACCAGGGCAACAGTTTCCTGCTCTGCCAGCACCAGGGGCAGGCCAGTATCGAGGACCAGCAGTGGCAGTAAGGCCGTTGGCACAACGTCCGCAGGCTCAGATGTTTCGGCAGCAGGGACCGCCGATGCAGCAACACCAGCATAGACCACCCCAGCATCATCAAGAAAGGGGCCAGCAGCAGCATCAGACTAGGCCGCAGCATAGGAATCAGCAAGGAGGTCGAGGGCAGGCATTTGCTCTGTCCTTGGATGAGGCATTGGCATCGGGAGATGTTGTGGCAGGTAACATTCTCGTCGCCTCATATCCCGCAGTAGCATTGTTTGATTCAGGAGTATCCCATTCATTTATATCTACACAATTTGCGACACGACTAGGAATGGAGTTCGAGGCATTGCCAGGGAGGTTGAATATACTCACTGGTAATGGGCTCGTAGGAGTTAGTAGAGTTATTTTAGCATGTAGCGTTGTAGTTTGCGGGCATTCCTTACCCGCCCGGTTGATAGAATTTTCTGTTGGGAATTTCGACATTATCTTAGGCATGGACTGGCTGAAAGACAGTCATGCGACAATAGATTGTCGTAGAGGGAGTGTATCTTTTGATATTCCAGGCATGAAGCGGTTCACCTTAGTCAGGTCAGAGGCAACTCAGCAAGAGCAGGGAGTTGTAACGGCAATGGAAGAAGTTCAGATCCCGAAGGTAGTTGAAGAATTCCTAGATGTATTTTCTGAAGAACTTCCAGGTCTACCACCGGTTAGAGATATTGAGTTCAGTATAGAATTAGCACCCGAAACTAAACCGATATCAGATCGAGTTTACAGAATGGCAGATTCAGAGCAAGCCAAGGTATATCAGCATATAGAGGAACTGAAGGAGAAGAAGTTCATCCAAGCTAGCGTGTCACCATGGGCAGCACCAGTGGTACTTATGGGGAAGAAGGATGGGTCATCCAGATTGTGCATTGACTATATGAAGCTTAACGCGGCAACAGTAAAGAACAAGTACCCATTACCCAGGATCGACGACTTATTTGATCAGTTGAGCAAAGCTAGAGTTTTCTCCAAGATAGATCTTCGTTCAGGGTACCATCAGGTGAGGGTTAGGAAGGAAGATATTCCCAAGACAGCATTCAGGTCGAAGTATGGGCATTATGAATTCTTAGTAATGCCGTTTGGTTTGACCAACGCTCCAGCAATATTCATGGATTTGATGAATCGCATCTTTATGCCATATTTAGATCAGTTTGTCGTTGTGTTTCTTGACGACATTCTCGTATACTCTAATAGTGAAGAGAAGCATGAAGACCACCTCAGGAAAGTGTTACAGGTTCTGAGAGAGAACCAGTTGTATGCCAAGCTCAGCAAGTGTGAGTTTTGGTCGGATCATATTTTATTTTTGGGTCATATCATATCAGGAGCTGGCGTAGCAGTAGATCCCAAGAAGATAGAAGCAGTAGAAAGTTGGCTAGTACCTAAGACCGTAGCAGATGTGCGGAGCTTCTTGGGATTGGCAGGATATTACAGAAGGTTTGTGTCAGACTTTGTAAGGCTTTCAGCACCCATGACCCGCTTGACCCGGAAGGATGTACCATTCGTTTGGACGGCAGAATGTCAGGCATCATTCGAGAATTTGAAGCAGAAGTTGATATCAGCACCTATTCTTACATTGCCAGTTAGACCCGGAGGTTTTACAGTATATTATGATGCGTCAGGTAAAGGACTTGGATGTGTCCTTATACAACATAGAAAGGTGATAGCATATGCATCTAGGCAGCTTCGGGACCACGAGAAGAATTACCCAACTCATGATTTGGAGTTAGCAGCAGTAGTGTTTGCTCTGAAGCTATGGAGGCATTACTTATATGGTGACCGAGTGGACATATACACAGACCATAAAAGTCTGAAGTACATCTTTACTCAGAAGGAATTAAACATGAGACAGAGAAGATGGTTGGAGTTGATTAAGGATTATGACGTGGAGCTTCAGTATCATCCAGGCAAGGCTAATGTAGTAGCAGACGCTCTTAGCAGGAGAGGCGGCACATTTATGTTGACAACACAGAGGCATATCTTAGAAGACCTTCAGGAGATGGACATCGAAGTGATACTTCCTAGTGATGTAGGAGTTCTAACAAGTCTGTAAGTTCAATCCGACTTGGTAGGCAGGATCAAGGCAGCTCAGGCACAAGACCCAAGGATTCAGAAGCTTAGGGCAGAATGTGAGTCAGGACTCAGGAAGGAGATGAGAATTCATGAAGATGGCACACTTAGGTTTGGATCACGTCTATGTGTGCCTAGTGGAGATATCAGACAGGAGGTTATGGCAAAAGCTCACAGTTCTCAGTATTCTATTTACCCTAGAGGGACCAAGATGTACCAAGATATCAAGCAGCATTTCTGGTGGATCAGGATGAAGAGGGAGATAGCTAGATTGTTTCCCGTTGCTTGGTATGTCAGCAAGTGAAGGCAGAACAGCAGAGGCCAGCTGGGTTATTGCAACCGCTTCCTGTCCCGGAATGGAAATGGGAGCATATTACAATGGACTTTGTGACCGGTTTACCGAGATCACCAAGTGGTAAGGACGCTATTTGGGTAATAGTGGACCGACTTACAAAGGTAGCACATTCTTTCCTTTCAGAGTAGGGCAATCTACAGAAAAGTTGGCAGAGTTGTATATGCAACAGATAGTCAGACAGCATGGAGTCCCTGTCAGTATTGTGTCGGATCGAGATACCCGCTTTACATCACATTTCTGGAAGAGCTTACATCATAGTCTGGGTACCAAGTTAAGGTTTAGCACGGCCTACCATCCGCAGACGGATGGGCAATCAGAAAGGACGATTCAGACTTTAGAAGACATGTTACGAGCTTGCACTCTAGATTTTGGAGGGTCTTGGGAGAGTCACCTGCACTTAGCCGAGTTCTCATACAACAATAGTTATCAAGCCAGTATCCAGATGGCGCCATTTGAAGCACTATATGGTAAGAAGTGCAGGTCGCCGCTTGCATGGGATGATATCGGGGAGAGGAAGATGTTAGGACCAGAAATGATTGTTCAAACGGTTGAAGTGGTTAAGGGAATTAGAGAGCGACTTCGAGTTACGCAGGACCGGCATCGTCATTGGGCGGACCAGCATCGTAGGCCGTTAGAATTCTCTGTTGGGGACCACGTATTCTTGCGGATCTCACCTACTCGTGGGATCATTAGATTTGGCGTTCGCAGGAAATTGAGTCCGCAGTACGTGGGCCCGTTTGTTATCCTTGATCGGATAGGCGATGTTGCTTATCGTTTATCCCTTCCACCTTCGTTACGAGAGGTGCATGACGTGTTTCATGTATCTCAATTACGTAAATATGTATCGGACCCAAGCCATGTCCTCGATCATTCGGAGCTGGTTGTTGGTACCAACCTGTCTTACGAGGAACAGCCTGTGTCCATTTTGGACCGAAGAGAGAAGATACTTAAGAACTGAACAATTAGTCTTGTCCGTGTTGCTTGGGGTCATCACTCCTTGGGAGAGTCAACGTGGGAACGTGAGGATGATATCTGATCACGGTATCCACACCTGTTTGACTCACAAGGTATATCTGTCACGACCCGCTACCCAAATTGTTGGGCCTGGCCGAGTCATGCCCAGCCTACGTTGAGATAAAACGTAGTAAGCTGTTCTAAAGACAACAGGATAAGACTAAATGTGCTAACAGTTCTATAAGTGAAATAAAGTCATAAATGCTCCAAACGCAAAAGTTGTCGTATATAGTAAAATGTCCAAGTACAGGTGAACTGAAATGTAAAACTGGATACATGTCCAGTTACAAAAATATAGTCTAATACATGTCTACTTTCAAAAGTCTAAGTAAACAAAAGATAACTAGGCGAGGTTTCCCGCAGGAACATCCTCGTAAAGCAGAGCCGGGTCCTCGGCAGTAACTCCATAATATGTGTCGCAGAGTAGCTCCTCCTCAGTAAGGATACCTACAACGTTATTCTGTCAGGACGGGAGCAAGTACTGAATCTAGCAAACTAGCATATGAAACATGAAAATGAACAAAGAGAAAATAACTGGAAGCATGGCATCACATAATCTATCATGGCAAGGACACATATGTCATAGAGACAGATGTATATGTAATGTTTAAAACTGTAGCAAGTACGTGATCGGTCAATAGATGTACAATGTACTATGGTACATGTAAATAAAATATACATACGTACAAGTTAACAAGCATAGGTGTACATCCGTACAAAAATACGGGATAATGGCCTGCGGCAAGGTATGCATATAAAATGCGTCCTCGCTCGCTACTATAGGGGGGTCATGATCACGTACTCAACTGTCAGTTTTCTCATAACCCATATTCTAAATCATGTGAGAAATACATAAAAACTATCTAAGCATGATAGTAATGGAAAGTACAACATGTGATGTTTTAACTTGCTACCCCAAGGATCAGCATTTAACATGGTTAGATTAGCAGTTCATTTATGTAACAGTATGTAAAGTCTGTAGAAAGTACTTGCCTCTAGCAAAGCAAAGCAAAACAAGCTGCGATAAAAGTGCTATGGATGTCCAGTAACTCGTCACTGTAACAATAAATACAATAACTTAGTTTTTACACTTAAGCTAAAACGCTAAGACACTAATTGGTGAAACACGACTTGTGACTGGACACCTAGCCAAAATGATAATTTTAGCATAGGAGACCAATGTGGGGAGACACACTACTTTAACTAGCTTTCTAGGGTCTTTACACTAGTGAGGGGTGAGATTTAATACGGCTAAAACACAAAAAGCTACAAGTCGTAATTAATCAATAAATAAATCAAATGACCATTTTGTTCTAACAATTTTTGAGATAGACAAAAAGCTTATTTTACATAAAACAAAGTAACAAAATGATCTTTGCTAATTGTAGAAATTTATTATAATTTTTCTGGAATTTATTAACCAGTACAAGTATTTTATAAAAATCAGTTTTCCTAAGTACACAGAAAGTGAGTTTTGGTTCTATATGCCAAATTAGTGGCAAAGCAGTAAATTAAATACTATAAAAATTATACTAAATTAGCTAACTTCACATAGTATCTAAATACTATTTTTCCATAATTTTAACAACACTCTAAATATTTTTAGAAAATCAAAAACATCATTGCACACAATATTAATTAATTAATTATCTGCGTATTTTGTCCATGTATATAATTTGAACCAAAGTTCAAATACAGGACCCAAGGCCATGAATCAAGTCCAATATGACTTGTACAGGTCTTGAATGTGTGAAAGGCCCAAAAACCCATGCTAGGCTTGGACACCAAATGGTTGCGGTAATTTAAATACACTAAAATACAACTTGGTAAAAATGCAAAATAAATATTATTATTTTAATAAGGTAAATTTGTACAAAATAAATATATACATACCTATGCCAAAAGTACATATATATATATATATATATATATATATATATATATATATATATATATATATATATATATATACAAATATTGTATACATATATATAATTATATATATAATAATATATATACATCTAAAAACATATATACATATATACACATATGTATATAAACACTAACTAATATATATATAAATTTACTAATTATAAAAATATATACATATATAAAATACTGTCAAAATACAGTATATACTAATATATATACATATACATATATATATATATATATATATATATATATATATATATATATATATAAACAGAAAAGAAAAGAAAAAGAAAAGGAACAGAAAAAGAAAGAAGAGGGGGCTCGAATCCTGCTCGCAGGAAAGGGGAGGGGGGGTTTATTACTGCTACACTGGCCAATGGGCCAGCTGGCCCGCTGTGTTAGGAATAGGACTTAATTAGAATTTATTTAGGTCCGGTTTAATTAACATATATAAAAAAATAATAAATCGACCCTGTGTTCTGACAGTTAGGGACACAGGTATCCTCGTGTCCTAGGCCTGCACGACACGCACGGGTCGATTCTCACGTGTCCAGTTTTACCAAAATGTTCGCCAGGACATGGCGAACCACATATACGTGTACGAGACACGCACGACACAGTCTCGTAACTGCTATTTACGTGTCCACTTCGGGGGGTAAATTCGATGGTCGTAGACGGTGGAGGAGGCGTCGTGACGGTGGCGGAGTGGTGGCGCTGCGGTCGATTCGTCGAGGCGAAGCGGATGGTGGTGGTGGCTGACGACGACTACGGCTGTGGAGGTAGCACTGGGGGTCGCCGGAGTTAGGGTTAGGGTTCTGGCTCGTCGGGGAAGAAAGGGGGGTTTCGGTGGTCGTGGTGGTCGGTTAGGGTTTAGGTCAAGTCTGGGGAGAGGAGGGGAGTTTAAATAGGGGCTTAGGTCGGTCCTAGGTCGGTCGGGGCAGCCGAAAATGGCGGGGGCAGCGGTCGTCGGTCGTCGGGCAGGAGGGTGGGTAGGATTTTAGCAGTTAGGTCCCCGGGTAGTTAGGTTATTACAAACAGGTCCCCACAGTTGTAAATGCAATTAAATATTTGCATTCCGCAGTTTGAAATATTTCAATAATTGCAAACCGAAATAAAATCAATTGTAAAAATTACAAAACCACATTAAAACAATTTTAAAAATTGCAAATTGATATAAAAACAATTTAGAAAATTACATATTGATATTTTTAGTATTAAAACTCATTTAAAAAATTATTTTCAAAATTCTAAAAAAATTCCTAAAAATTTTAATAATTATTTTAAGGCTATAAATGACATTTAAAAATTAATAAACACTAATTAAATAAAATTTGAAAAACAGGGGCTTACAAGTCTTTCCTCCTTGAAAAATTTTGTCCTCGAAATTCACAAGGATTGAAAACCTGACAATATTCTAACATAGCAAGCAATTCAATAAAAATGACTAAGACTGCGATCAAAACTAACCTCTAAGGTATCAAGCGGGAACGGGTGGTTCCCTCGCAGCGGTTGGATCGAACAAGTAAGGGTATCTCTCCCTCATGTCCGACTCCCTCTCCCAAGTAGATTCACCTGGGGAGTGACGGCTCCAAGCTACTCGCACTAGGGGTATAACCTTGTTCCTCAGCCTCTTCTCTCTCCTGTCTAATATCTCCACTGGCTGCTCAGAAACTGTAAGGCTCGGTCCGACCTCCAACTCTGAATGATCTAGCACATGACTGGGGTCTGGAACATATCTCCTCAGCTGGGATACGTGAAAGACGTCGTGAACTCCTGCTAGGTTGGGTGGAAGTGCAACCCTGTAAGCTACCTCTCCGATCCTGCCAAGTACCTCGAACGGCCCGATGTATCTGGGGCTCAGCTTCCCTCCTCGTCCGAACCGGATCGTCCCTCTAGTAGGTGATATCTTCACCAGCACCATATCAGCGTCTGCGAACTCCATCGGCCTGCGACTAGCATCAGTCCAGTGTTTCTGCCTATCCTGAGCTACTCTGAGCCTGTCTCTGATCATCCCGACTTTCTCTGCTGCATCCGCGATCATCTCTGGCCCAAGCATAACTCTGTCTCCGACATCATCCCAAAAGAGCGGTGTCCGGTATCGTCGTCCATAAAGTGCCTTGAAAGGAGACATAACGATACTGGCTTGGTAGCTGTTGTTGTATGAAAACTCTACCAAGTGCAGATGGCTCTCCCATGATCCTTCGAAGTCCAGTACGCAGGTCCTCAGCATATCGTCCAGTGTCTATATCGTCCTCTCGGACTGCCCATCTGTCTGCGGGTGGTACGCTGTACTGAACTTGAGCCTGCTGCCCAACTCCTCCTGCAAGCTCCTCCAGTAGTGGGATGTGAATCTGCTGTCTCTGTCTGACACGATGCTCACCGGCACTCCGTGTAGGCAAACTATCTGCTGCATATATAGCTCCGCCAACTTCTCGGTGGAAAGCCCCACCTTGAAGGGTATGAAGTGCGCACACTTCATCAGCCTGTCCACGATGACCCAAATGGCATCCTTCCCTCTTTGGGAACGAGGAAGCCCTGAGACGAAGTCCATCGTAATATGTTCCCACTTCCAGTCGGGAATGGGTAACGGCTGCAACAAAGCAGCTGGCCTCTAGCGCTCTGCATTGACCTGCTGGCAAACTAGGCATCTCGAGATAAAACGTGATACATCCCTCTTCATCCCGTGCCACCAAAGATGTTCCTGCAAGTCACGGTACATCTTGTTAGCACCAGGGTGAATAGAATATCTCGATCGGTGTGCCTCCTGTAAGACTGCCTCTACTAGCTCTCCCTTCGACACGCACAATCGGCTGCCATGCCTCAAGGATCCATCCTCTGCTATCGTGAAGTCATCCAGCAATCCAGCTAAAGCCTGGGGTCGAAGTCTGCGAAGGCTCTCATCTGTAGACTGTGCCTCCCTGATCTGCTCCATCAAACCTGACTGAATGTCAAGCGCCATCATCTGTATCACTGATCCTGGCCGAACTAGCTCGATACCGAGCTTCTTCGGATCCTCCCGCAAATGCCGATCAATCATCAGGTACCATGCCATCGGATGCCTGTTCAGCGCATCCGCCACCACATTTGCCTTCCCGGGGTGATACTGTAAATCGATGTCAAAGTCTTTTATCAACTCCAACCATCGTCTTTGCCTCATGTTCAGCTCTTTCTGCGTGAACACATACTTCAAGCTTTTGTGGTCAGTAAAGATCTCCACACGCTCTCCGTATAAATAATGTTTCCATAACTTGAGTGCGAAGATCACCGCAGCTAACTCGAGGTCATGGGTAGGATAATTCCTCTCATGAGTCCGCAATTGCCTAGATGCATAAGCAATCACTTTCCCATGCTGCTGTAGGACACATCCTAGCCCCTTCCCAGAAGCATCACTGTATATGGTGAAACCTCCAGAACTTGAAGGTAAAGTCAGAACTGGAGCGGCCGTCAGCCTCCTCTTCAGCTCCTCAAATGCTACCTGGCAGTCCTCTGACCAGATATACTCTGCGTCCTTTCACGTCAGCTTCGTCATGGGTTCGGCTATCCTAGCAAAGTCCTGGACGAACTTTCTATAATAGCCTGCTAAACCCAGAAAGCTCCTGATCTCTGAAACTGACGTCGGAGCCTTCCACGTCTCAACTACAACAATCTTCCTGGGATCCACCGAGATTCCATCTCCAGTGACTACATGGCCGAGAAACTCCACTCGGTCTAAAAAGAACTCGTACTTCGGCAATTTGGCAAACATTCTCTCCCGCCTCAGAATCCCCAAAACTATCCGCAAGTGCTCTGCATGCTCCTCTGGCGTCTTCGAGTATATCAGGATGTCGTCGATAAACACTACGACGAACTTATCCAGATACTGGTGAAATATCTTATTCATCAAGTTCATAAAGACAGCTGGCACATTTGTGAGACCAAATAGCATCACCAGAAACTCGTACTGCCCGTACTTCGTGTTAAACGTCGTCTTCTGGATGTCTGCTGCCCTAACCTTCACCTGGTGGTACCCGGATCTCAAGTCTATCCTGGAAAATACCTTCGCCCCGCTCAACTGGTCGAACAAATCATCTATCCTGGGCAGAGGATATTTGTCCTTGATGGTGATGGCATTCAAGGCCCGATAATCAATACACAATCGAACCGTACCATCCTTCTTAGGCACAAAGAGCACTAGTGCTCCCCATGGAGAAGCACTGGATCGAATGAAACCCTTTTTCAACAGGTCATCAATCTGCTCTTTTATCTCTACTGTCTCCTTGGGATTCACTCTATAGCAAGCCCGGGATACTGGCGATGAACCCGGCACTAAATCTATAGTGAACTCCACATCTCTGTCAGGCAGAAGCCCTGGAAGATCCTCTGGGAATACATCCATAAACTCCCTAATGATAGGGTGTGGCGGTGCTACGTCCCCAACTGTCGCACAACAGTTCGGCTCTAGGCTGATCTCCGGCCCTGTCCTCCTGACACTGAATGGTGCTGTGCCTGGGGGACTGAACAAAATACTACCCTCATGACAATCTATAGATGCATGGGCATAGCTAAGCCAGTCCATCCCCAATATGATATCATAACCGGGAAGTGGCATCACAAAGAATCATCCCCTGAACTCTCTTCCGGCTATAAAAATAGAACATCTATACATAGATCTAATAGGGACTGGTCCTCCTTCCGTCATCACTCTACTAATCTCCGCAGCAGGTGTAGCTACTAGATGATGTTTATGCATAAACTCTAATAATAGGAAGCTATGAGATGCACCAGAATCAAACAAATATACAGCTAGAAAAGTATGCAAATAAACATGACCTGTGATGACGTCAGCTAAGTAATCCGGCTCCGAAACCGGCTCCGGCTCCGGCTCGAGAGCTAGACTATAAACTCTCCCCTGAGGTCCCTTCTGCTGCTGCAGATGCTGCCCGAACCTCTGCTGCTGAGTCGGAAGCGGTCCTCTAGTCTTCGCTACTGGGCAGTCCCGAATCTGATGGGTGGCAGACCCACAGACTAAGCACTGCTTCAACCTCTTCCTGCAAATGGAGCTGTCGTGCCCTGGTCTTCCGCAGAAAGAACATATAGCTTCCCTCTGCTGCTGCTGCTGATGCTGTCGGGGTCCCGGGGCTCAAACTGGCGGGGTCGGGTGATGTGATGTAGGGGGATGGTAAGTCTGCTGGGGTGGTGTCGACGCTCTCTGCTGGAAAGCCTGACGCTTGGACGGTCCCTCGAGGTGTACAGAAGCCGACCTCTTGTAAGACAGAAGACGCTCCTCGATGCTCCGGACTAACTCTAGGCTTTGGTAGTAGTCAGTCGTACCGTTCGCCACTATAAGAATGCCAATGTCTGGAACTAGACCATGGCAAAACCTACGGGTCATCTCCTCTGGATCTGCAACCAGACTAGGAGTGAAACGGCTCAGGCGACTAAACTCTGCCGCATACTCATCAACAGAACAGTTCTCCTGCTGGATGTTCTGGAATCGTAGCCCCATAGCTACTCTAGCAGTGGTCGAGAAGAATTTCTTCTTGAACTGGGTCTTGAACTGGTCCCAAGTGGCTCTACCTCTCGCAAATAACGGCTCATTTCGAAACCAGACTCCTGCCAAGTCTATCAGCAAAAATCCTGCTGCCTCGACCTGGAGGTCACCCGGCATCCTGACTCCTAGGAGCTTCCTCTCCATCGAATCTAGCCAGTCATCTGCTACTACTATACCCTCAGTCCCTGAGAACTCCTTGGGATTCAGACCCATGAAGTCCTTGATAGTCCCCGCTCTCTGCCGTGGCTCTACAGGTGGTCGGACCACGGGACGTTCCTCAGAGCGCTCTATGCTCTGACGGAGTAGGGCAGTCTGCTCCTGATGGGTTGTTAGGAACCCCTGGATCATAGTGAGCAGCTGGTTCCCATCGAGTGTGACGGAAGCCTGGGTAGGTATGATAATAGGGGGTGGTGGAAGTATCGGGGCCTGCTGGGACTGGGATGTGGGAGGTGGTGGAGGCATCTGGGTCTGTGGATCTGTGGAGTGGGGGAGTGTGGTAGGTGGAGGTGGGGGTGTATCAGTCAACTGGTCAGCTGACTGGATATGGAGTGCACCATTCTCAGGTGTAACATACTGGGACGAACGAGTAAGCACCATCTAATAAAAAGTAAAAAGGACTTATAAGGACTTGTTTAAAGTAAACAATCATAAGCAAGAAAATCTAATTATAATAGCAAGCATGTGACGATTTCCTATGTTGCAATCCTAGCATTCCTCTCAGTGTTCTAAGCGTCATTCCGAATATTGTCTAATTACCTTAAGTTCCTAATTGCAGGCATGCTTGGTACAATAACGTAACCAAACAATTTAGTCAGGACCTGCATGGGCCACCACTAGAAACAAGTCACGACCCGCTACCCAAATTATTGGGCCTGGCCGAGTCATGCCCAACCTACGTTGAGATAAAACGTAGTAAGCTGTTCTAAAGACAACATGATAAGACTAAATGTGCTAACAGTTCTATAAGTGAAATAAAGTCATAAATGCTCCAAACACAAAAGTCGTCGTATATAGTAAAATGTCCAAGTACAGGTGAACTAAAATATAAAACTGGATACATGTCCAGTTACAAAAATATAGTCTAATACATGTCTACTCTCAAAAGTCTAAGTAAACAAAAGATAACTAGGCGAGGTTCCCCGCAGGAACATCCTCGTAAAGCAGAGCCGGATCCTCGGCAGTAACTCCATAATATGTGTCGCAGAGTAGCTCCTCCTCAGTAAGGATACCTACAACGTTATTCTGTCAGGACGGGAGCAAGTACTGAATCTAGCAAACTAGCATATAAAACATGAAAATGAACATAGAGAAAATAACTGGAAGCATGGCATCACACAATCTATCATGGTAAGGACACATATGTCATAGAGACAGATGTATATGTAATATTTAAAATTGTAGCAAGTACGTGATCGGTCAATAGATGTACAATATACTGTGGTACATGTAAATAAAATGTACATACGTACAAGTTAACAAGCATAGGTGTACATCCGTACAAAAATGCGGGATAATGGCCTGCGGCAAGGTTTGTATATAAAATGCGACCTCGCTCGCTACTATAGGGGGATCATGATCACGTACTCAACTGTCAGTTTCCCCATAACCCATATTCTAAATCATGTAAGAAATACATAAAAACTATCTAAGCATGATAGTAATGGAAAGTACAACATGTGATGTTTTAACTTGCTACCCCAAGGATCAGCATTTAACATGGTTGGATTAGAAGTTCATTTATGTAACAATATGTAAAGTCTGTAGAAAGTACTTGCCTCTAGCAAAGCAAAGCAAAACAAGCTGCGATAAAAGTGCTATGGATGTCCAGTAACTCGTCACTGTAACAATAAATACAATAACTTAGTTTTTACACTAAGCTAAAATACTAAGACACCAATTGGTGAAACACGACTTGTGACTGGACACCTAGCCAAAATGATGATTTTAGCATAGGAGACCAATATGGGGTGACACACTACTTTAACTAGCTTTCTAGGGTCTTTACACTAGTGAGGGGTGAGATTTAATACAGCTAAAACACAAAAAGCTACAAGTCGTAATTAATCAATAAATAAATCAAATGACCATTTGTTCTAACAATTTTTGAGACAGACAAAAAGCTTATTTTACATAAAAAAAAAGTAACAAAATGATCTTTGCTAATTATAGAAATTTATATAATTTTTTTGGAATTTATTAACCAGTACAAGTATTTTATAAAAATCAGTTTTCCTAAGTACACAGAAAGTGAGTTTTGGTTCTATATGCCAAATTAGTGGCAAAGCAGTAAGTAAATTAAATACTATAAAAATTATACTAAATTAGCTAACTTAACATAGTATTAATACTATTTTTCCATAATTTTAACAACACTCTAAGTATTTTTAGAAAATCAAAAACATATTGCACACAATATTAATTAATTAATTATCTGCGTATTTTGTCCATGTATAATTTGAACCAAAGTTCAAATACAGGACCCAAGGCCATGAATCAAGTCCAATATGACTTGTACAGGTCTTGAATGTGTGAAAACACATTTAGGCCCAAAAACCTATGCTAGGCTTGGACACCAAATGGTTGCAGTAATTTAAATACACTAAAATACAATTTGGTAAAAATGCAAATAATATAATATTTTAATAAGGTAAATTTGTACAAAATAAATATATACATACCTATGCCAAAAGTACATAGATATATATAGAAATACTTAATTTATAAAGTGAGATAGAGAGAGATATAGATAGATATATATAGAAGATAGAGAGTATAGAGAGAGAGAGATATATAGATATATATATAATACAAAGTAGAAGATATATAATTATAGATATATATAATAAATAATACATCTAAAAACATAATACATATATACACATATGTATAAACAATAACTATATATATATAAATTACTAATTATAAAAATATACATATATAAAATACTGTCAAAAACAATATATACATACATATATACTAATATATATACATATACATATATATAATATAAATATAAATATATATATATATATAAAAAAATAGAAAAGAAAAGAAAAAGAAAAGGAAACAGGAAAAGAAAGAAGAGGGGGCTCGAACCCTGCTCACAGGAAAGGGGGGTTTTGTTACTGCTACGCTGGCCAGTGGGCCAGTTGGCCCGCTGTGTTAGGAATAGGACTTAGTTAGAATTTATTTAGGTTCGGTTTAATTAACATATAAAAAATAAATAAATCGACCCTGTGTCCTGATAGTTAGGGACACAGGTATCCTCGTGTCCTAGGCCTGCACGACACGTACGGGTCGATTCTCACGTGTCCAGTTTTACCAAAATGTTCGCCAGGACACGGCGAACCACATATACGTGTACGAGACACGCACGACACAGTCTCGTAACTGCTACTTACGTGTCCACTTCGGGAGGGAAATTCGATGGTCGTAGACGGCGGAGGAGGTCGTCGGTGGGACGGTGGGGAGTGGTGGCGCTGCGGTCGATTCGTCGAGGCGAAGCGGATGGTGGTGGTGGCTGACGATGACTACGGCTGTGGAGGTGGCACTGGGGGTCGCCGGAGTTAGGGTTAGGTTTCTGGCTCGTCAGGAAAGAAAGGGGGGTTTCGGTGGTCGTGGTGGTCGGTTAGGGTTTAGGTCAAGTCTGGGGAGAGGAGGGGAGTTTAAATAGGGGCTTAGGTCGGTCCTAGGTCGGTCGGGGCAGCCGGAAATGGCGGGGGCAGCGGTCGTCGGTCGTCGATCGTCGGACAGGGGGGTGGGTAGGATTTTAGCAGTTAGGTCCCCGGGTAGTTAGGTTATTACAAACAGGTCCCCACAGTTGTAAATGCAATTAAATATTTGCATTCCGCAGTTTGAAATATTTCAATAATTGCAAACCGAAATAAAAACAATTGTAAAAATTACAAAACCACATTAAAACAATTTTAAAAATTGCAAATTGATATAAAAATAATTTAGAAAATTACATATTGATATTTTTAGTATTAAAACTCATTTAAAAATTATTTTAAAAATTTTAGAAAAATTCCTAAAAATTCTAATAATTATTTTAAGGCTATAAATAACATTTAAAAAATTAATAAATACTAATTAAATAAAATTTGAAAAACAGGGGCTTACAATATCTCTTTTTGTATACCTTGATTGTCCTGATTCTTCATGCTTATCACCTTATGGGTAGAGCTACTTGATATCATGGATTGATGAATTTACATATATAGTACTTGCTTTTGATATGGTAAATGATTGCTTGCTCACTAGAATTGCTTGTATTAGTTTAGCTCCGATATTTCTACCTGCTTGGATTTGAAATTCCGAGGACGAATTTTTTTTAAGGTGGGTAGAGATGTCACTCCCCGTTTCCAGGATGCATATTTTTATACATGTGCAACTCATATATATATATTATATATATATATATATATATATATATATATATTTATTTAGTATTATCATGTATTATCCTGTATTTAAATTCTTTTAAATTTTATGTTAATTAATTATCGGCATTTTATTTCCTGCAATTTTATTTCTGCATTTTATTTTCTGCTTTTAACCTCTCTGCTTTGCTTTCGGGTTGGCCTTGGATGGACCCGTTAAACCCGCCAATAACCCACCTACCACCACCCTTCCTATTTAAGCTCCCATCTCCTTCTCTCTCCTCATAACTCTCATTCTTCACCATTACTTCTTCTTCTTCCTCATCACTCTCTCCACCAACCCTACAGTAGGCAAGTGCAATCTTGCTTCTTACTTGGAGAACCATTTTTATGGTTCATTTCTCTTCCTCTCATGATTCTAAGAGAGTTTAGTTCTTAGCATTTTTGATTTCCTGGGCTCCTTTCTTACAGATCTAAGTTGCTGTGTTTTCGGTTGACCATGGGTTTTGATCTCCCAACTGGCGTGCTTTCTGAACTGGGAACTTCATTTTTGGCTGGAACGAAGGTTTAGTCACGCACACGTTCTTACGTGTTGCGTGAGTTTTTAGTCACGCACACGTTCTTACGTGTCTGCGTGAGTTTTTAGTCACACACGTTCTTACATGTCTGCGTGAGTTTTTAGTCACGCACACGATCTTACGTCTGCGTGAGTTTTTAGTCACGCACACGTTCTTACGTGTCTGCGTGATATTTGAGTTACGCACACGTCTTTGCGTGCATGCATGAATTTTCAGTCACGCTCACGTCTGTACGTGTCAGCATGAATTTTAGTCACGCTCACGTCCTTACATGCAAGCGTGACATTTGAGTTACGCTCACGTCCTTGCGTGCGTGCATGAATTTCTTATCACTTTTCATGCTCACTTATGAGTGCGTGAATTTTCCTTCATGTACGCTGTGCGTGCCAACGTGAACCATTTTTCACGCTCACGCTGTTTACACGCTCACTCTAACCTGCTAGACTTGGCGTGACTTGTTGGCCTTAGCATAGACTTGTTGGCGTGACTTCCTGACTTGGGTGTTTTTATTTGTTCTATAATTTATTCATTTAATGGTGGCATGATAGTTCTCCTATTCTATCCTGATGCTTTTTGCATGAACTCGATAATCTTGGCATGTTAATATTTTTGATACATATGGTTGTGTAGAACGTGTCATGTGTCTTGATTGGTTTATGGATACCCAGTAAGACTGGAATTTAACCATAAGAGTTATAGACTCGACCCATGTAATACTAATTGACTTTCATGCCTTGTTACCATTAATAATAATGGTTATCTTGACTAAAATTGATCATGCGTTCCTAGTTGGAACTAAGAGACTGGCTAGTCGTCTTATTGAATTGAATGAATGAGACACGTTCATGCAACGAACTATTGTACTCGATTAGCCGATCCCGAATATTGGCATACAGGCACATGCAGGCTTCAAATTATTTATTTATTTATTTAGTTATTTATTTATCTTACAAAACAGCATGTGTACTTTATGGTCAAGGCTGATTATATCGTGGTTAGATTTGATTGTTGCATCACGCTATGTAAGACCTACAACCTAGCCGCACGGGTATCGTTGTAGAGTTGCACATATCGTACCCGTACGAAGGTACTCATTTAAATGACCATGATCCACGGCATGGGATTTCACTTAACGTAGAGACTATTAAGTTAAAAAAAATAATGATGGCATGGAGAGAATGGATTCCTGAGTTCTTACATGGCAGCCCTCTTAGGACTATTAGGTGCCCGAGGCCGGCTGGTTCCCACAGATACTGTAAATCTGTCACACGGGCAGGGAACGATATCTGCTTATATTATTGTACATGATATATTAACGGCGGGCGTCCCGCTGGGACTCGTCTAAATACATAATTGGCGCAATTGATTGATTGGATAGACTAGCCTTGCTTGCACATAGTAAGAACTGAGGAATCCTTATTTGCATAATTCCAGGATAACTTGGGACTCACAATAGCAAGCCGTAGTAGTTGATTGGCCGTTCAAGAGATTTGTTTGTGTACTGTACCTACTCTGTTGCCTAACTGAGATGATCAGAATGTCAGGACATGACGGGCCAACTTCTGTCCTTATTTGGTTGGGAGGTTGGTTCGAAGTGTCATGATGTTATGTGAATCCTAGTAGATAGCAGAGATCTATTATTATATTCTCTTACTTACTGGTTTAATCCTTCATATCTGTGCTCCATTGTGGTACTTGCTATTAGAGGTCTAACCTCTCTGGTTTTGCATGGCTTGATTTAGAGCCAGTCCTCGAGGATCCAGCTTACTTCTACCTCCAAGATGGTCAATACTAGAGGGATGATCGCAGGAGGATTCGAGTGGGTTTCTTACTTCACCGCTCGTTTTATTATTTACATACTTAGCCGTTTGGCACCGACATGTTAGTCAGATTGTCTTGCTCCTACTTTGCATAATTGTAACTAAAGTCAGACTGCAGCTGATAACAATTGTGTATATGTTACTATACCATCTGGCTATGTTTTGTAAAGCCAGATCTCAAGAACATTTTGACTAAGCGTTTGGGACGCCTTACTGCTTTATCTCACATGTTCTCTATTTCTGTTTCTTGTTTTGAATAATTGAGACAATAAATGTGAAGTGACCATAGTAAAACTTTTATATAGTATGCACCCCCTCGTCTGGTTAGACAGCATTGATCGTATTATACGGTATTCATCTACCCGTAATACGTAGCTGGCTGAGTCATTCCCCCGCTCTCCAGTATTCTGGTTCTGGGTCATGACAATAGTACTTAGGTTAGTCGTACTATTGCGAGCCTGCGATTAGGAATACTTATTCACAATTAGGATTGATCGAGTTTAAGAAAAAGATTAGGACTAGGACTAGGAGTTCCTTATTCAACTTGACTATTAGAAAGTTAAGGATTTATATAGACCATACAATTTAGGTAAGAAATCATTAAATTCAGATAACTTGGGAGTTCCATAGATACGCTATTGCATTTTAATATGACGATAGGATCCAAGGTGGGTAGACTGCTTACTTAGTAACTTAGGCCTTCCTAGAATTCAATCCCTAACCTTGATAATTCGTTCAATTTATCCTTCTTGCCTCTTAGATATTATCACCATTATTGTATCAATTGATTGTTCCCCATTGGCCATAAGTAACTATTTTTTCTAAGAATTTATATTTATTTCCATCCATTGAGTTTGAGCCTAACGTGATCCATTATCCATATATCCACTCCGAGTTAACATAGTTGAAATTCCAATATATGTGTCTTCCCCTCGACCTTCTAATATTAGAAGAGATAAATTAAAGTTTACATTTCTATTGTATTCAATCATTTTCTTTCTAATCTTGATCATTGTGCAAGTTTTCCTCTCTAATCATCATCATATCAGAGAATTAATATTGCTTAGTTATTTCTCTTGGGCATAAGGAATTATTTTAAAATAATTTCTGATTCAATTATGCATACATTGATCTCGAGTCTTTTAAAGTATATAAGTTTTTCTCAATCATTGAATATCTGTGCAATAGGAACCACAAAGAGTTATACTCATTGTGGCTTCGATCATTATCTTTCCTGTTCGCTCGTTTTATTTCCAAGAACTATACTTAAAGGACAGATACATACACTTCCTTTTTTTGCTAAAATTTTTATTTAATTTTAGTTTTAAATTAGAAAATTTATTTATTTTAGTTACTATATATAATAGATATTTTCGTGTTGGAAAAATAATAAACATTTTATAGTTGAGAAGATAAATATATATATATATATATTATATATATATATATAATATATATATATATATATATATAATATCTATTATATATATATATATATATATTGGAATGGCAAAAAAAAACCTATATATATATTTTTACTAGTTTATTTTATACAATGTACTTCTAGGATAATTTGGTCTGATATTATCATGTTTTACGATTTAAATTTACATTTTTTTAAAAAATATTAGTTAACATTGAGTATCATTTCAAAGTATTTATAAAATTATTAAATTTAGATCTTGTTAAACATATCTAAAATATTATTAGTAATACCCATATTATTATGGATTGATTTCAATTAATTTAGAATGTGTTGGATTCAATATGTATTTGATTTAACTATCGTCTTGACTACTAAAACGATATTACATTAAATCCCCAGTCGTCTTCTTTAAACTTTTCGATCGTTTTATTTTCAAAACTGATACTTTTCTTCAAGAACGGATACTAATATTTTCTATCATGATCAACTTGTTGAAATACTAGAATCTCTTTAAAATTTTATGGATATAGTTGGAGTAGTTTTCGATGACTCATAATGGCAAGAAGCAGCGTACTGTTGCCATTTGCTTGAATTATCGAGACTGCGAGTTCACTGCAGCTAGCAACGCACTGGCGTGGCATGATCCCAAAGTTGAAATAATTTTAAGTAAGTGTAAGTTATCGAATATTATTTAAAAGTATATCTTAATTCCTTATTTGATCCTTGAGTTATTATGTCAATATTGGATAAAGCTAATAAAATATTCGATATCATATCATAGTGGGGTCACGAACCAAGAGTTTACTGCAGCTAGGTGTACACTGGCGAGGCATAAATTCTTGTAAAGTGACTTCATATATGCATACAAATTTGAATATTATAGAGACTACGTCCATTTGGCATATGACAATTGATTTCATGGTTTGTCACGATCCGCACCCGGATATACGGATACGAATACGTGGGCCACACCCAGCCTACGCGGAGTATCGGCGGTAGAACGCTGTCTAGTATCCAATAAATATACACTACATCTAGAAGGTCCATGAACTACAAATGTACTCAATCAAACCCAACATCTAAAGAAGATAAGACAGGAAAGATAATAGGGCACAAGAACAAATAGAAA
Source organism: Iris pallida (assembly GCA_029216955.1). Taxonomy (NCBI): domain Eukaryota; kingdom Viridiplantae; phylum Streptophyta; class Magnoliopsida; order Asparagales; family Iridaceae; genus Iris; species Iris pallida. The sequence goes on from JANAVB010015599.1 coordinate 10,524,766, forward strand.
CTACTAGAAGAAATCATAAGATATATATAAGCTAATTAGGTTTCAATTGTTAGGCTTGATTCTATAGTATAAGCTACGTAATCTAGGTCAGACTCAGTCAACTAAGTCAAACTAGGTCACATTAAGTCACACTAGGTCAAACTGGGTCAAAGGTTGACTTACAGTTGACTTTTGGTCAACTGGTCAACTCTAGTCAACTCTGGGTTAAACTGGGTCAAATGTTGACTCTACTTCGACGTTCAGTCAAAGCAGTCAACCATGATCAAACAGGGTCAAGGCTAGTCTCTATAAACATCTACAGGGTCAACACATTCAATTTCAGGGTTGTGAAACACTGGAATCAATAGATCTCAAAATACAAACAAAAGAAATTATAATAATAGGATAAAAACCTACAGATGTTGTCGGATGGTGAAACAACCATCACCAATGTGTCCAGAATGGTCAAATTAGCTAGGATAGCCTATCCATAAGTCCAATTTGGACACAAGGGCAAAAAGGTAATTTTGGTCAAAATTACGTCAATGTTAGACCCACTTTGTACCCAAAAATATGTCAAAATAAAAGTGCACTAAACCTAACAAATTTATGTCTACGAATCCAGAATGACGATACGAACTCAACGGTATATCCGAAATTGGATTCCGATAACCCGATCTCAGATTGGTCCGGACATTGAAATTCCGATTTGCACGAAAAAGCGTGTCGAAGCCAATGTCCTCAAAACTCAGCAATCATATGTCAACGAGTCCAGAATGATGATACGAACTCAATGCTATATCCAGAATTGGATTCCGTGGAGCGATCTCAAAATGACCCTTGACCCGGATATTGGTATCGGACTTGCACCGAAATGCGTACCGGAACCAATGTCCACTAAAATTAGAAAATTATATGTCAATAAGTCCAGAATGACGATACAACTCAACGGTATATCCAAATTGATTCGATGAGCCGGCGTCAAAAAGTCTCGTTGACCCGGACTGTGGGCCCTTTGTACTAAAATGCGTGTCAGGCCCACGTCCTCCAAATGTAACAAACTATATATAAAACATGCTAGAACGACGCCACGAGTCTACTGGTGGTGTCAGACATTGAATCCGGAGTCCGGTTCAAAAATAGAATTTAACAAGTTGAATTACGAATTTGGATGACCAACTTTGGCGTCGAATTCAACTAATAAAACCTGCTCACAATGAAACGAAACTTAAAGAATAGGGAGAGGGTTATACCAGCTACGCATAGGAACCAGTGTCACACCAAACGGAGCTGCGACGTCGGAGTTACGAGTCCGCGAAGTTGGCTCCGCAAAATGTCCAAAATATACACAATTTAAACGGTCAACTTGGTGGCCGATTTTAATGTATCAAACGACAAAATTAACACGAAACTGGAGGTGACTGAAGAGCTTTATACCAAGATTGTGACGAGTAAAGAGTTCATCGATCCAACGGTCGATCTCTCGAAAAACGTGTACGAAGTTCCTGCGACGAGCACCATTTCTGATCTCGTTCGTGCGCGCGTCGACAATTCCGTACAAAATGCATGAATCGCCAAGACGGCGCATCCCGGAGGATGGTGGCTGCCACGGAGAGGTACGCCAGGCCCACGTACAGCCCGGGAGGGGCTCGCGACGACGGGGACGGCCGCCGCGGCGCGCTGCTGCCGGTTCGCACGTACGACCGTTGCATGCTGTAATACCCCAGAACCAGAATACTGGAGAGCGGGGGCGTACATAGCCAGCTACGTATATAGAAGTGCAACCCACCTCACTATACGTCACGGCTGTGTAGATACATGAGGGTTTAACTACAAGCCATCAGTCTCCTATGGTCATGAACAAGCCTATTGTCTTAATCACAAGCAAGTAGTAACAGTCAAGATATGAACATCAAATATATAGTAAGGCGTCCCATATTACATATTGGATGATCATGAAGTTAGTCGTACAAAATGTCAAGACTAGCAAGAGTTCTGGTCATACATATCAATCCTAGGATTTGTCAATCTTGTTACAGCCCGTAGGCAGACAGTAAATAAAGGTGCAATACGAGCTAACATGTGCTCGCCGGCTAAACGCCTCAAAAGAATAATTTTACAATAAAGTGGGAGGACAAAAAGAAACTCACTCGTTGTCAGGATTACGCCTGGTGGTCACCATCTGGCTGGAAAACCGGTAGATCCTCTGGTGCTGATCCGATATCTGGCCAAACAAAACCAGCTGGGTCAGACCCCAGAAAGAGCAAGTGTCACAAAGAGGCTTCACTGAGAACTAAAACCAGCATATCACAATAGAATATTAAAGATAATAAATAAAGAACTGATAATATAGATAACAACAGTAAACTGAGTACGAGAAAACCATTCAAGTAGCCAGGTCACAACCCTTAAACCAAACAAGGACCGGGGTTGCAGCCCTTCACCTGAATAGAAACCGTTTTAAATACTATTTGTACAGTAGAGACAATAAACGAATAGAGCACACAGAACTGCTCCGGGAGCGAGGTTACAACCCTTAAACCAAACAAGGATAGGGGATGCTTCATTATTTACAACGCTATCGATGAAAAGGAAGGACACGTCTCTTTTAGTAACAATCTTAAAGGTCACATTATAGGAAATGGTAATAGGTTCCCCTCCTTATCCTTGTATTAATGTGTGTCTTGTTACTAATCTTAAACACAATCTTCTTAGTATTAGTCATCTTACCGATAATGGTTATGATATCAAGTTTGTTAAGCTCAAATGCTTCATTACCGATGGCTCTAGTGGATCTATTGTTTATGAAGGCATTAGAGAAAACAATATCTATGTTTTATATCTTGTTGAAGACACTAACAATGACAGGTGCCTAGTTGCTAAGAACGATGAGAGTTGACTTTGGCACATGAGGCTCGGACACGCCAACATGGATACCATCTCTCGTCTTGCTACCAAGAAGCTCGTAAGATGACTCCCAAGTATCCCGTTCAAAAAGGATATGGTGTGTGAAGAATACGAGAAGAGTAAGTTAACAAAGTCATCCTCCAAATCAATCAACTCTGTGAGTACTTCTAGACCTCTTCAACTTATTCATATAGATCTTTTTGGTCCTAGCAGTTGCTAGCCTTGGAGGCAAGCTTTATGCTTTTGTTTTGGTTGATGATTTTTCGAGATTTACTTGGGTTATTTTTCTTGCTTGCAAAAGTGATACTTTTCATGAATTTGTTGCTTTTTGTAAACATGTTCAAAATGAGAAAGGTTTTTCTATTAACAAGATTAGAAGTGATCATGGAGGAGAATTTGACAATGCCGATTTCAAAAAATTTGTGAAAAGAGTAGTTTTGGACATGATTTTGCTTGTCCACGAACTCCTCAACAAAATGGTGTTATGGAGAGAAAGAATAGAACCCTTGGCGATATGGCCCGGGTTATGTTAAACCAATATAAGCTCCCCCAATATTTTGGGCGAAAGCCGTTAATACGGCATGTCATGTTATAAATAGGGTCTTGATTAGACCTATTTCTAAGAAGACTCCTTGTGAGCTTTGGTTTGACAAAATTCCCTCTATTGAATATTTTAAAGTTTTTGGTTGTAATTGTTTTATTTTGAATACCAAGGATAACCTAGGCAAGTTTGAAGAAAAAGCCTATGAAAGAATATTCCTTGGATACTCTACTCATAGTAAAGGTTTTCGTATTTTTAATAAAAGAAGTCTTGTTGTCGAAGAGTCAATCAATGTCTCTTTTAATGAACTTAACCCTTCTACATTCTCCTCTTCCGAGGATATTGATGACATCTCGTTTGGGTTGGAAAACTCCTCTATTGAAGATCGTCCTTCTTCATCTAATAATGAAGTTGTGACTCCAACAAAAGAGTCTCCTCCTCTCGAGCCTCCTCAAAAGGATCTCCCAAAAGAATGGATATTTGTCACCAATCATCCTAAGGAACTTATCATTGGGGATCCTTCCTCCAGTGTTAGCACTAGATCCTCCACTCGTGATCTTTGTGCAAACGTGGCTTTTATCTCTCAAATAGAGCCTAAAAATGTTAATGATGCTTTTCTTGATGAATTTTGGATGATAGCAATCAAGAGGAGTTAAATCAATTTGAGCGAAACAAGGTTTGGGAACTTGTCCCAAAGCCTATCAATCACCCATCATTGGAACAAAATGGGTGTTTCGCAACAAACTTAATGAAGATGGGTTAGTGACTCGTAACAAGGCCCGATTGGTTGCTCAAGACTATAACCAAGAGGAAGGCATTGACTACGACGAAACCTATGCTCCGGTTGCACGTCTTGAATCCATTCGTATGCTTTGTGCTTTTGCTTGTTTTAATGACTTTATGCTCTTTTAAATGGATGTTAAGAGTGCTTTTCTGAATGGTATTATTAAAGAGGAAGTTTATGTTAAACAACCTCCCGACTTTGAAGATTTTCAATTTCTAATCACGTGTACAAACTCCACAAAGCCCTTTATGGCCTCAAACAAGCTCCCCGTGCTTGGTATGAGCGCCTTAGCTCCTTTCTTGTTTTACACAATTTTTCAAAGGGGAAAGTCACACAACACTCTTTATCAAATCCCATAATGGCACTCTCTTATTCGTTCAAATTTATGTCGATGACATTATTTTTGGTTCTACTAACAACACACTTTGTGTAGAATTTGCTAAAGTTATGCAGAAGAATTTGAAATGAGTATGATGGGTGAGCTATCATTCTTTTTGGGATTATAAATCAAACAAGGACCCAAAGGGACCTTCATCAATCAAGCAAAATATACAAAGGATCTCCTCAAGCATTTCGAACTTGACTCATCCAAATCATAGGACTTCTATGGCAACAACGATAAAGCTTGACCATGATAAATGGCACATCGGTTGACATTCATAAGTATCGAGGTATGATTGGTAGTCTACTTTATCTCACTGCTAGACGTCCTGATATCAGTTTAGTGTATGTCTTTGTGCATGTTATCAAGCAAATCCAAAGGAATCGCATTTATGTGTCGTAAAGCGTATTTTTCGATATCTCAAAGGTACCGTAACATGGGCCTTTGGTATCCGAAATCTTTATCCTTTGAGCTTCACGGCTTCTCGGATGCAAATTTTGCGGATGCAAGATTGACCGAAAAAGTACTAGCGGCACATGCCAATTCCTTGGGAAATCCTTGGTATCGTGGTTTAGTAAGAAACAAAATTTTGTTCTCTTTCAACCACTGAGGTCGAATATATTGCGGTAGGTTGCTGTTGTGCAAATTCTTTGGATGTCACAAACACTTATAGATTATGGCATTTCTCATACTGCACCCCTATTAAATGTGATAACACTAGCTCGATCAATCTCACGAAAAATCGATTTGCACTCACGTACGAAGCACATTGAAATTAGACACCATTTTTTCGTGACCATCAATAAAAGGGGGATATTCGTCTTGAATTTATTGACACTACTTATCAGTTAGCCAATATTTTTACCAAACCGCTCCCAAGACCGCTTCACTTTCCTTTGCCAAGAATTAGGCATTTTATCTTTTGACCCATAATTCTTCTTAGCCGGCACACCGACGGTATACGACGGTATACCGACGGCATGCCGTTTTTGATTCAGAATTAGGTTCTGTCTCAAAACTCGGCATACCGTCGGCATACGTCGGCATACCGACGGTATGCCGGTTCGCGGTGGACAGCTTTTTAAATCCAGATCCGGGCCCACCTTTCCTCTTTTCACTCCCTTATCATCATTTCCAACCCACTTCTCTCTATAACTGTAAGCCCCTGGTTTTCAAACTTTAGTTAAATTAGTGCTAATTAATTTTTAATGTCATTTATAGCCTTAAATAATTTTAGGAATTTTTAGGAATTTTTCTAAAATTTTAAATGATTTTTAAATGATTTTTAAATAAATTTTTAATACAAAAATATTGATTTGTAATTTTCTAAAATGTTTTAATATCAATTTGCAATTATTAGAATTGTTTTAATACTGTTTTGTAATTATTCAAATTATTTTATATCAGTTTGTAATTAAAGAAATGTTTTTAATTAAGAAATGCAAATTTTGTTTTGCAATTGCTCACTAATAATGCATTTGTGCAAATCTAAAAACTAAAGGACCTAACTGCTAAATTACCTAACCCCCCCCCCCCCCGACCGAACACTCTCTCTCCTCACCCACTCTCGTTGACTCGACCGACGACCAGCCACGTCGCCGGCGACCGACCTACTTTTCCCCGCCTTTTCCGGCCAAAACCCACCGCCTCAACCCCCCTATAAAACTCCCCCTCTTCCCCCCGACTGAACCCTAACCCTAAATTCTCTCCACCACCCCCACGACCACCTTTCTCCCCAGTTCTTCCCCGAAACCCTAGACTAAACCCTAACTTCGGCGTAACCCCACCACCAGCTCCACAGCCACCTACATCACCACAACCGCCACCGTTCGACTCGCCCTGTCACGCCGACCCCAGCGCCACCCGACCGCCCTGACCACGACGCCTCCTCCGCCCAGGCGCCACTCCGACAGCAGCCCATCTCCGGACACGTATGTGTCTGTCGTATTTTGTGTCTCATTTGTGTCTCGTTTTCCTGTGGACGACTCGCCAGGACATGGGCAGTCTTTGGGTAAACGTGGACACGACCGATTCAGTCCGTACGTGTCGTGCGTAGCGCGGACACATAGATACCTGTGTCCTAAACTGTCTGGACACAGGACCGTTTTAATTTTTTTATTTTATAATCTAACCTAAACGAAATTAAATAAACGAAATCCTAACTCTAACAAACCCAGCGGACTGACCCCCTGGTCAGCCCGACCCGATTAAATCCCCCCTCCGCGCTTCTCTGGCTTGGGCTCGAGTCCCCCTTCTGTTTTCCTTTCTTTTTCTTTTTCTTTGTTTCTTTTCTTTTCTTTTTTTCTTTCTTGTTTATTATATATATTAATATATATATATATATATATATATATATATATATATATATATATTATATATTATATATGTATAATATTATATATGTTATACTGTATTTTAATAGTATTTTATATATATGTATATATTTTATAGTTAGTAAATTTCATATATATATATTATATATATTATATATATAAATATATATATATATATATATATATATGTTTGTTTGTATATATGTAATACTTTTATGTGTATATTATATTATATATATATACACCATATATTAAGAGTTTTCTTATATATATATTGTATATATATATATACTTTATAAATTAAGTATTTTCCTTATACATAGACATATGTACTTTCAACATATGTATGTATATTTTATTTGTATCTTATTAAAATATTAATATTATTTTTGCACTTTTACCAAGTTATATTTTTTTTAGTGTATTTAAATTGCTGCAACCATTTGGTGTCCAAGCCCAGCATGGGTATTTGGGCTCAAATGTTTTTCACACATTCAAGACCTGTCAAGTCATATTGGACTTCATTCATGGCCTTGGGTCCTGTATTTGAACTTTGGTTCAAATTATATACATGGACAAAATACGCAGATAATTAATTATTGTGTGCAATGCTGTTTTTGATTTTCTAAAAATACTTAAAGTACTGCTAAAATTATGGAAAAATAGTATTTAGATACTATGTTAAGTTAGCTAATTTAGTATAATTTTTGTAATATTTAATTTACTGTTTTGCCACTATTTTGGCATATGAAACCAAAACTTATTTCTGTATACTTAGGAAACTGATTTTATAAATATTTTTACTGGTTAATAAATTCCAAAAAAATTATAATAAATTTCTATGATTAACAAGGATCACTTTGGTTCTTTACTTTAAACAAAACTAGGCTTTTTGTCTATTTCAAAATTATTAGATCACAATGGTCTTTTGATTTATTTATTGATTAATTACGACTTGTAGCTTTTAGTGTTATTTTGAGTTTTAGCCGTGTTGAACCTCACCCCTCACTAGTGTAAAGACCCTAGAAAGTTAGTTAAAGTAGTGGTCATCCCACTTTGGTCTCCTATGCCAAAGTCATCATTTTGGCTAGGTACCCAGTTACAAGTCGTGTTTCACAGATTAGTGTCTTAGCGTTTTAGCTTAGTGTAAAAACAAGTTATTGTATTTTACTTCTACAGTGACGAGTTACCTGACATCCATAGCATTTTATCGTAGCTTGTTTTGCTTTGCTTTGCTAGAGGCAAGTACTTTCTACGAACTTTACATATTGTCACATAAATGAACTGCAAAATCCACCATGTTAATGCTGATCCTTGGGGTAGCAAGTTAGATCTCTACATGTTGTACTTTCAGTTACTACCATGCTTAGAACAGTCTTGATGTATCTCTCACATGATTAGAATATGGGTTATGGGAAACTGTTAGTAGTGTACGTGATCATACCCCCTTCTCCCGTACGTCTGTACCGAACAAAGTTTCATTTTATATGATTACTGCATCATAGGCCTTTATATCAAGGCGGAGTTGTGCGTATGTACATCTATCGCCCTATCACTTGTACGGAAGTACATTTCATTATGTGCTACAGCACATTGTATATCTATTGACCGATCACGTACTTGCTACAGTTTTAAACATTACATATACATCTGTCTGTATGACATATGTATTCTTGCCATGATAGATTGTGTGATGCCATGTTTCCAGTTATTTCCTCTCATGTTCATTTCCATATTTCATATGCTAGTTTGCTAGATTTAGTACTTGCTCCCGTCCAGACAGGATAACGTTGTAGGCGTCCTTACTGAGGAGGAGTTACTCTGCGACATATTATGGGGTTACTGCCGAGGACCTGGCTCTGCCATACGAGGATGTTCCTGCGGGGAACCTCGCCTAGTTGCCTTTTGTTTACTTAGACTTTTGAGAGTAGACATGTATTAGACTATATCTTTTTGTAACTGGACATGTATCCAGTTTTACTTTACAGTTCACTTGTACTTGGATATTTCACTATATACGACGACTTTTGTGTTTGGTGCATTTATGATTCTTCTTCACTTATAGAACTGTTAGCATATTTAGTCTTATCATGTTGTCTTTAGAACAGCTTACTACGTTTTATCTCAACGTAGGCTGGGCATGCCTCGGCCTGGCCCAACAATTTGGGTAGCGGGTCGTGACAATAACCGTTCCCCAACCCACCCCTCCCATTTCCAACTCTAACCGTTCATATCCCTCCTTCTCTATTAAAACCCTATTTTTTTCTTCTTCTCTCCTACCTCTCATCCTCACCTCAAACCCTTTTTTTTTTACTTCTTCTCTCCGCTCCTCCTCCACCTTCTTCAATCCCTTCACTCCGGTGGCTCTCCTTCACGGTATGATCAACGGGTCTTTTCCTCCTCCTTGGCGGCCGAGACTTGGTTTCAATACTTCGTCCACCATAATGTCTTCAAGAGCCGAGCAATCAATTGGAATCTCTTTCCCGGCCATGTCTCTCTATTCGACGAGACCGGACTATCTTGCCTCCTTCGGCGTCAGATACCCGTCTACCCCGTCGCTGTCCGTCTCTTCTACTGCAACTTGGTCCCGGACGACGAGCACGGCGCCATACAGTCGATGGTCAACGATCGTCATTTTCGTCTCACGTCTAGGGACATCGGCATCATCCTCGGCATCCCGGACAGAGGCGATGCTCTGCCATCCTTGGCTGTTCTTCACTCGTCGGCGGCGTCCCCCTTCGATGAGTTCTGCCACATCATTTGCAAGGGCCCCAACCGTCCTACTATCCCGACCCTTTCTGCACATCTGGAGCTATTTTACTTCGAGCTCCATAGGACTGTGTGCCACACACTCTATCCTAAGGACGGGAACTATGACGCCATTACCGGCGACGCCCTGGTGTGCATATACTACCTCTATGCAAGGAAGTCCTTTTCCTTCCCCAAGACTCTCCTTCATGTCTTCAATGTCATGCCAGCGGGGAAGCAGAACCTTTATTACGGCTCCTTCATCACTCTCCTCTGGAAGCCAAGCAAGTCGATCTCTCCCTTTGCTCCTCGGACGGCGTCCCTTCCTATCTCGCTGTTTCCCGCTCTGCTAGTGGTGCCTCAACTTCGCGTGCTTCTTCTTCCCAAGAGCCGCCTGTCTCCACTCTGCTGCTCCCCATCCACTCCTCCTGCCTCCGCCCTACATGCCACTGACTCAGCAGCATTTTGACATGCGTATGGCGCAGGCAGAGGAACAGATGAGGGCTCACACTCGTGGCCTTGGCACTCTGATTCAGTCCCCGCTTCCATGACCAAGCATATTTTATTCAGCGCATTATTCAGGACCGGGACATGTTTCTGGATCTGAATCTTCAAGATCCAATGTACCAGGCCTCGTACTTTTCCGATCCCAATGCCTATGGGTTCATGTACCTGGACGACATTGATCCTTATGGCGCTTTTCACCAGGCTCATGGTGGGGACGATCCGGTGGACGATTAGGGGTGGCTTCCTTTGATGATGGTGTCGAATAATGAGTGTCTTAGTTTTGTGTTTTGTTGTTATTCTGTCTTTTGTGGTCCTTCGGGGACCTATGTTTGGTTGGATCTAGTAGTTTGCAGTTCTACGGGGACTTGGTATTTGTCTTTCTCTTGTTGGTAAACTCTCGTAGAGGAGAGTCTTTTAAATTGTCTTATGTAGTATGAGTGTCTTGCATGTATTTATCTTTAACTTCCATATATCAATACATGTTTTTTATTCTATGCTCTTGTCCTTATTATAGCTATCTTTTATTTCTGTTTTTTTCCATCTTTGACTAAGTGACAAAGGGGAGAAACGTATTAAGGGGGAGTTGTCTACCTACGGGGAGTTACTCCCTGAAGATGTTATCCTCTATTTTGTCAATTATCAAAATGGGGGAGATTGTTGGC